>JAVTVY010017154.1:0-69362 GCA_036873755.1 Hanleya hanleyi | reverse complement strand
ATCAATTCAATCGGGTGGGTGCATGTAAAATGAGGATTGTCTCCAAAAATATAGAAAGCGGAACACGGACTTTACCCCTACAATAGGGGAAAACCCCCTATCAACCATGTGCAAAAGGGCTAATATCGATCCCCGGGCTTATTGGGGCCTGCCTATCAAGTCATGGGTGGGTGCATGTTTTCACAGAAAAAAAAATAAAAAGCGGAACACGAACTGTGCCTCTAGAATTGGGACCTGATTCGCACATTTGCATCTATACGGGGAAAATGCCTATATGGGGTATGGGGGGGTCATTTTTGTGAATTTTACTATGGGTTGTTTGGCCTTGTTTTTCACGTGTCGCCACGAAAAACACGATGAGAAGGGTCCCGAAGTTCAGCGGTGAAATTTTTCGAAAACTTCACGGAGGTTTGGATAGGCCCATATAGCCCCATACTGGCTGTGGGGGATAGGTCCATACTGGGAAATTCACACATGTCCATTGGGATATGGGTTGTTTGGTCTTGTTTTTCATGTCTCACCATATAGAACACGATGGGAGGGGTCTCGAAGTTAAGCGGTGAATTTTTTTTGAAAAGTGCAGGTACCGGGTAGGTCTGTATATAGGCTTACTTGCTCAGTGCATAGGTCAATACTCGGTGGACGTTTTGGGGTCTAGGTGATCCCCTAATGGTCTTATGGTGTCGTATGAGGTCTTATTTTGAAGCCCTCGTGAAGGAGCACCCGATTGGACCGTTTTCAATATTCTGTACATGCGCAATCTGGCCGTAGTGTAGAAAGCAAGCATTTTGGGGGGTGCGTGGGGGTGTGTTTGGGGTAGAGATGGACCACTATTGGTCCAAATGGGTCATGGAAGGTGTCAAAGTGAAGCTTTCGTAGGCTAGAGTCAGAATGGGGTTTTTTTTACTGCAAGTCGCGTCAATCTGTGTATGCGCAGTTGGGTGTAGTAAGTAACGTGGTCATTTTGGAGGTGCGTGGAGGTGTGTTTGGGGTAGAGATGGACCACTATTGGTCCGAATGGGTCTAGGGAAGTGTTATTTTGTAGCTCTCGGGGTGTAGACCACGACTTGGAAGGATGTCCACGTAACCTATGACGTCACTGGGGACGTGATCAGTGGGAGTAGTAGCGAAAGCGGGAGTTTCAGAAGTGCAATGGAGTGCGTTTGGATTAGATAACGGCCTATTTTTCCATCCAGCTGACAGGTAGAGTTACCTGTGAGTGTCAGTGTATGCGCGTGTGGGCGTGTGTGAGGCAGTCAGTCAGTCCTGCACAACGCCAATGAGGCGTCCCCAACGCCCGTCTTAACGCATGGACGCACTAACGACGGTGAGTGAGTGAGTGGGATCCGACTGGACTAATGTATCGTCCGTTTTCATCATTTTACACATGCGCAATCTGGCCGTAGTATAGAAAGCAGGCATTTTGAGAATTCGTGGAGGTTTGTTGAGTGATTGAGGGACCATCCCTGGTCAAATGGACCGTGTGGGGTATCAGTGTGAAGCTGTCGAATTGCTGTCACCCGCCAAGGCCCGTCGTTACGCCTTAACGCATGTCTCAGCGACTTAACGCCCTATCGTTAAGCCTTGACGCCCTAGCATAACGCCTTGACGCCATGATATAGACAGATGAGAGGTGTGTGTGTATGTGTGGGCAGTGGATTTTACATCCGGGACCTTGTCAACATCCGGGTTTGCCATTGGCTTTTTCCCGTCGTTCCTCCGTCTTCCATCCGGGTACTGTGGTTTTACATCCGGGTCTTCATATTACATCCGGATTTTTCCATGTTTGCTGTCACGTGACCGGAACCAGAAGTTGTCACAAGACAGGTATGAATGGTATAATGCAGCACAGATATTGTATAGTGCACATCCACGAATCCCCAAAATGCCTGCTTTCTATACTACGGCCAGACTGCGCATGCGCAAACTGATGAAAACGGACGATACTTTAGTCCAGTCGGATGCCACTCACTCACTCACTCACTCACTCACTCACCGTCGTTTGTGCGTCCATGCGTTAAGTCGGGCGTTGTGCACGCCTCACTCACTCACACACTCACTCACTCACTCGCACTCACTCACACACACGCGCGCATACACTCACACTCACAGGTAACTCTACCAGGTAGCTGGATTGTGAAATAGGCCGTTATCTTTCCAAACGCACACTATTGCACCACGTCCATTGCATCTCTACCCCAAACACACCCCCACGCACCCCCGAAATGTCTGCTTTATATACTACGACCAGAGTGCGCATGCGCAGAATATTGAGAACGACCGAGGCATTAGTCCAATCGTATGCTTCGCCACGAGAGCTTCAAAATAAGACCTCATACGACACCATAGGACCGCTAGGGGCTCACCTAGACCACATAATGTCCACCCAGTATGGACCTATCCACTGAGCCAGTAGGCCTATGGGGCAATGCTTAACTTCAAGACCTCTCCCATCGTCTTCTACATGGTGAGACGTGAAAAACAAGACCAAAAAACCCATATCGCAATGAACATGTGTGAATTTCCCAGTAGGGACCTATCTCCCATAGGCAGTATGGGCCTATGGGCCTATATATAGACCTACCCGTTACCTGGACTTTTCGAAAAAATTCACCGCTTAGCTCCGAGACCCATCTCATCGTGTTCTACATGGTAAGACGTGAAAAACAAGACCAAACAACCCATATCGCAATGAACATGTGTGAATTTCCCAGTATGGACTTATCCCCCATAGCCAGTGTGGGGCTACATGGGCCTATCCAGACCTGCGTGAAGTTTTAAAGAAATTTCACCGCTTAGTTCCGGGACCCTTCCCATCGTGTTTCCGTGGCGAGACGTGAAAAACAAGACCAAACAACCCATAGTAAAATCCACCCCCATACCCCATATAGGCATTTTCCCGTATATTGTATAATACAGGTCCCTATTGTAGAGGTAAAGTCGGTGTCCCGCATTTTATTATTTTTTTCTGGAGAAACTTTTACATGCACCCACCCATGACTTGATAGGCAGGCCCCGATAAGCCTGGGGACCGATATTACCCCTTTTGGATAGGGTTGATTGGAGTTTTCCCCTATTGTAGGGGTAAAGTCCGTGTTTTGCTTTTTATATTTTCGGGGGCACCCACTCCCCCACCCGATAAACTTGATAGGCAGGCTCCGATAAGCCCGGGGACCGATATTAGCCCTTTTGGATAAGGTTGATAGGAGTTTTCCCCTATTTTAGGGTAAACTCCGTGTTCCACTTTTTATATTTTCGGGGACAAATCCTCAATTTACATGCCACCACCCATGACTTGATAGCCCTAGGGACCCCTCTCGCATCCAAAATGTCCCGAAGAAGTCCGGAGAATTTTCCCCGGCTCCCCACGTATTTGGGACTATTTTCTGTCCGCGGAAGCTTCTCCCCACGACCGCATCACCGCCAGACCACATCACCGCGGAGGAATACATGCCTCATAGAAACCGGAAGTGACGTTACCATGGCAACCACTTGCGCAGAACACCTGCGCAGACAGACCTTCGCACGCCCGTTTTTTTCTGCTCATACGCAGTGAGGAGCCAAAGGCCGATTCCGTCTTTTATATACTACTCTCATAGACCTTGGAGTGTACCCAGTGTACTTCAACGCCTTAACGCCTTTACTGTACGCCTTAACGCTTTGACGCATTGTCTCTGTTTCTTATGCAACAGAAGACATACCCGGGTCACCCACTAGATGTCATCTAGGTCTCGATGGTCCCACCTTTGGCTGTGTCAATAATAGCATCGACTTGAATGTCGGCATGACGTAACGCTTCGGCTAGAATATCCTCGTTGTTGGGTTTGAAGTTTACATCAGGCAAGGTGGACTGTAGTGCTAATGGTAAAATAAGGCAGAAGGTGTCGTGTGGGCTATTTACAGTGGGACGCTTTTCATCTGAATGATGCGTTTAAACAGATGTTTCTTTTGAGCTATCGTCCTGACATACGCCGCTGTCCAGAGGGTGGTTATAGACTGAGGGTATTGGTTTACAAACGACTTTATTTGACCACACATTTACTCTCTCACTCACTCACTCACTCACTTACTTACTCACTCATTCACCATCGTTAGTGCGTCACTGCGTTTAGGCGGGCGTTGAGTATACCTCAATGGCGTTGGGCACGCCTCACTCACTTATTCACTCATTCACCTACTAACTCACACAAACACTTTTGTACCCAGGAGTGGGAGGTAACTCTAACATGGTAGACCAACACACATTACCAGTATGCCGGAGTTCAAGAGTTCTGGATACACGCCAGGATGCACGAGTCGCCCGCTATCCGTTAGCGGAAATGGGTAGCCATGTCTTGATGGCTCACCTAATCAACGCTGCACTTCGTCTACTATATATGTATAGCTGCTCGCCTATCCCTACCATAGGACTTATAAAGTCCGTCTTTTTCGCACGTGGGGGCAAAAGTCCGTATTCCGTTTTTTTTATATTTCAGGCACGAATCCTAATTTTATATACACCCGCTAACCCACTATCGGCAGGCCACGATCCCGGATTTTTTCGGAGAAAGTTTCACATGCGCACATCCATGACTTAATCGGCCTCGACGAGCGCTTCACATGGATAACCTCCCCGACACTCCCCCGTACGCCCACTATTGGCCTCCACTCCACGCCGATCCAGTTGGATGATCCCCCACGAATGCTTCACTTTGATACCTCACACGACCGAATCGGGCCAATATTGGCCCACCCAGACCCCAAAAGGTCCTCCCATATCTGCCTATGCATTACGCCAATACTGGTCCATCTGAACCTCAAAACGTCCATTCGAATGTTTTCAACTGCGCATGCGCAGAATGACGTCAATTCCCACGCCACACCCATCCAGTCGGACGCTCAACCAACCCCCCCCCCCCCACCGACACCACCCCCCCGTGTGACACCTCCCGTGACCCAATCGGATCAATAGTGGTCCACGTCGACCCCAACACGTCCATTCCAATGTCCTTTTTCCACTGCGCATGCACAAAAAGATGTCAGTTTCACGCCATACCCGTCCAGTCGGATGCTCCTCCTCGAGTGCTTCACTATGACCCTTCCCACTGCCCAATCGGACCAATAGTAGTCCACCTCGATCTGACCCTTTGAAAGGGCATCTGAAGGCCTATTTACGGGCAGATAACTCTTGCCGGACATTTCCATGTGACGTCACTTCCTCTTTCGGTCACGTGATCGGAAGTGACCATTGACCCTTGCGCAACGTTGTTATCTGGTATTGTGTGCGCATGCGCAGAGGTCATAGGTCACTTCCGGTCACGTCACGTAAAATGCCCAGTAAGAGATATCTGCCCGTAAATGGACCTCCAGATGCGTTTTCTGTACTACCTCGGTGCTGTTGTAACATTTATCAACATCGTTATCAGTCTATTGTTCGTATTTGTTTTTATGATATTCTAATTCAATCGATGTAGTTTGGTCATTTTCAAACTGAATAAACGCATTGTTTGTATAGATACTTATAGTATTTTATCTTATATTAGACAGTAAATTCTTTATACGTATATCTCTACTCAATCGCACATTGCTCAGACATATTTTAGTATTTTATCTATATTAAAAAGTCTTTGTATATACATCGATTGAATTAGCGAGCTCTTCCCGACTGGACTCGGTAGCTCAGGTGATGAATGAGTGAGTCCATCCGAATCCTTTCGTCAGCAAAATAAGGAGAACCGTTGACATTAGAACATTGGCTTTTGACATGAACGTGCATTAAGGGACTGCTACCAGCAAGATCTGACCTGATTTTAGCATGCTTTTGATGAAATTTAGGGACTAATCCATGCATTTTTTGGGGACAACCGCGAAACCGGAAACCCGCAAAACCAGAAGAGAACATTCTGCGCAAAACAAGTGCGCAGAGGATTTAAACCATGCTAAAATGGCGGCCCGCATGGATTCCGTCAAGAAGCACGATGCGAGTGTGAAAATTTTGTCTCTCCACCTGCTGTACACAGGAAATAATCAATTATTTCTTCGATAAATATTAAAAGTAATTCAATTAGATTGATTTTATGCCTCCTACGACCATCGAAATGGTCAGTCTTAGGTCAAGGTACACACTTAAATCATATCGAACCCTACTTCGTAGGTCCTGTGACGTTAGTCACACTACTCATGTGTATATATATCGATTGAATTAGCGAGCTCTTCCCGATTGGACTTGGTAGCTCAGTAGTTAAAAAATGAACATCTGAGATAAAATTACATCAATTTCTTTCCTTTTACGCAAAAATGTTGAAGAACAATTTGTGAAATCTGAAAACATTCGGCAGGAAGTAGACCACGCTGTCTTCGTGTAACAAGACTCGCAATCCTAACACTGCGCCAAATCTAGCTCCAGTCAAATCTAGGCAATGGCAATCTTAATAAATTACTATTCCTACGGAGTTGGCTCTCATTTGCAAATTGTCCGGTAATGAGTCAATGAGTGAGTGAGTGAGTCCATCCGAATCCTTTCGTCGGCAAAATAAGGAGAACCGTTGACATTAGAACCTTGATTTTTGGCATGAAGGTGCCCATCTTAATATAGGCAAGATTTCAACTTGGGGAAGGGGTCCAAGAGTTCAGTGCGCGTCGGAGTCCTAATGCCTACCCTACTTCGTAGGTCCTGTGACGTTAGTCACACTGCTCTTGTTATATGGTCCCTCCCAAATTGTTCATGTCGGTTGTAGGAGCTTCCACTTTCCAACTATTACCTCCAGTGACCTCATAACAAGAAGTATCACCGTTCGGAGATTTTCGACGCGTAGTGGCTTTGTCTGTGCACTTGGACTAATTCACATTAGATTGGAGATACTGGAGATTATTCACTTTAGATCGGAGATACCGGAGATTACCGAAGATTATCAACTTCTCTTAGCGTTTTAGCTTCACATTTAGATACGGTATGTCAATCTTGAAAAATACATTCACTCTGACGCATGACAAGTGGAGAAGTAAAGTTCTTTTCGTATTTTATTTTCTCGTCCGTGCTTTAAGGATCATCAGGATCTTTGACATTTTCGAAAAATTTGCCAAGTCTAAATTTCCAAAAACGCCCGTCATCGTTATGATGACCAAATTTTATGACACAATGAAACCATGAGACATGAAATGACAAAAAAATGTATTTCTTTTTTTGGGGGGGGGTAAAACTTTTCAATACCTTTGTGAAGCAAAAATGTAATAAAATGACAGAGAATTTCGTGAAGCGATTTCCAGAAAGTAAATACTATAACAGGCCAGGAAAACGATAAATAAAATGACTTAACTAAGTTTTCGAGGTCCTACGAGCTGAAGCACGTGGCCGTACATACATTTTCAAGTCTGCAGTTCATCACAAATGACCGCTGAAATCTCGCCATTTTGCCTCCGACATCACAACGAAATAAAGATAATTCAATAGACAATAAAATATAGCAGATATCAAATTCAAATTTTCTACAAATACACAGTAAGATACGTACTTTTCAGCCCATCTGTTGACATAAAGATCGAATTTAGCGCTTTGATTCCACACAGTTCGGAATGTGTCAGAGCATGCTTCTTTTCCAAACAAGGTAACCCATCACATCTCAATAATATTCATACGCCCAAATAGGCATGTTGAAAATATCGTCAATAACATGTATAAACATGAAAGAAGCATTATGATTGAGTGAAATATGGTGATATTCAGCATTCAACATATTTATTTCGACAATTTAATTGTATAAAATAATTTCTGTCAACCTCTCTGGAGATCTACTTTTCGAGCCGCCTTACTCTAATATTCCGTCGCCTGCTTCTCGAGAAATCGCGCGAGATTTGATATTCTGGTGAAACTGATGAAAAATAGATCATTCGTCTAATTACATCAAATATATACGACATAGATGGTAGTATAGTAAATTTCGGTGAATATCCCTCCCAGCTGAATGGTTCTGCATTCCGATCACATGTTCTGAAAGTGTTTGTCGATGAGAATGGGTGAGCATAAACAGAGCGTAGCTGAATGCCATTAACCCTCTGGGCCGTGTACCAACAACAACACGAAACAACAACAACACGTTGAATGACTGTCTCATTCAGATTGACTTTGATTGACAGGTGTTCAGTTTTGTCCGAAGGGTTAATGGATCGGGACTGGAAAAAAGTCCACCTGAGCAGGAAGAAATGTGAATCGCCATTTTTCCGAACAATTCAGTTTACTTGACCACGTGTAGCATTCTATTTTCCAACAACTTCAAGTAGGTCATTCTTGTTTGACCTCAACGAAGAGATGATTCAACTGTATTCGTGAGTTAAACAGTCACCACATTTCTCCAATTTCCAAATTTTACTTCGAGAGATCCACTACATTTTTGATAAATTTTGTTCCACAGTCATTTTTCGAATTAGTTAAAAGAAATAGTCATATTTTCTTGTGTTGATTTGTGTTTCCTATCTTTCTGAGATGAAATAATGCGCCCTTGATAATTTAGCGCCTTTTTGAAAATTTCAACCTGACAAAAAAAAAGTCAAAATCTCTCACATCCCCCTTAGTAGAGCAATATGGTGAAAATATTGTGCACTTCGAGGTAAAAGCACGAAACTTGGCATAGTAGTAGCCAATGATGACCCGATCAATTTCTGATAAGGACCCACACAATTTTTTTCCAACATGGCCGCCAAATTCAAGATGGCCGCCATAATAATGTTTCGGGGGGTTGACAACGACTTGAGGGATGTCCACGCATCTGTGATGTCATTGATGACGTCATGAGTAGGAGTAGTAGCCAAAGTGGGCATTTGGGGGTGTGAAGGAAGGTGTCTGGGGTAGAGATGGTCCATTCTTGGTCCGAATGGGCCGTGTGGTGTGTCAACTTGTAGCCCTCTGCATGTAGACGACGAATGGTGTGGTATTTGTTGGATGTCGCATTGTGCTACGCATGCGCAGTTGGGCAGTAGTAACGAAAGCTGTCATTTTGGACGTGGGAAATGACATGTTTGGGCAATCAAGGGACCCATATTTGATCCAAATGGACCGGTTGTGGTATCCTAGTGAAGCTTTCGTGTGGTTGGCGTGGTTTTGATTGGAAGTCGTGCCAATCTGCGCATGGGCAGTTGAAGTGTAGTAAGTAAAGTGGTCATTCTGGAAGGTGCGCATGGGTATATTTGAGCGATTGAGGGACCATTCTTGGTCTGAATGCGTCGAGTGAGGTGTCAAAGTGAAGCCCTCGGTATGTTAACCACAACTTGAGGGATGTCCACGTCGTCTGTGACGTCATCGGTAAGGTGATCAGTAGAAGTAGCCAAAGTGGGCATTTTGGGGGTGTTAATGGAGGTTTTTGGGATAGAGATGGACCATCCGTGGTTCGAATGGACCGTGTTGAGTGTCATCCTGTAGCTGTCTGCATGTAGACAACGAATGGTATGGTTTTTGTTGGAAGTCGCATTGCGCTACGCATGCTCAGTTGGGCAGTAATAACATCAAGATGTCATTCAGGGTGTGCGTGGGAGTGTGTTTGAGCGATTGAAGGATCATCCTTGGTCCGAATGCTTCGTATGAGGTGTCATTGTGAAGTCCTTGGTGTGTAGACCACGACTTGAGGGATGTCCACGTCATCTGTGACATCATTGGTGATGTCATCAATAGGAGTAGTATCCAAAGCGAGCATTTTGGGCGTGTGAAGGAAGGTGTTTGGGGTAGGGATGAACCATCTGTGGTCCAAATTGCTCGTGGGGCGTGCCCAACCCCCATCTTAAAGCATGGACGCACTAACGATGGTGATTGAGTGCGCGCGTGTGTGTGTGTGTGTTTGTGCTTGTGTATGTGTGTGTGCCGTGGAGGATCTGAAGAGCCGTGCTTTTCTGTCGCTGGAAGACAACTGTCATAGCCACAGCGTCAGGGTCAATAGAACAAAGACCATTGCGAGCCGTCGCTGGTTCTGGCGTGAGCGCTCGTGGTCCATAGCCCGAGCATCAAGGATGGCTTTCATAGTCCAGTATAGTGGTGGTTGATAGCACACCTTGCCATCGAGTCGAGAACCGCTTCTGTGAACTCTTCCAGGATCTGGCATCACCCCTCGTTGTCGTCGCCATCTGCAAACATGGACCGAACCACTGCTCGGTAAACAATGAGTGAGTTAACCACGGTCACATGCTGTAAAATGCGTGTGGCATAGAGATGGGTCTCCGTCATGGCTCTGCAACAGTTGGAATGGGGGTGTGGGATCCAGAAGGACGTGTTTTATAGGCGATATCACACATGTGCGCTTATACGTAGCTCCACGAGTTCGTGATATGTACTATTCTGATTGGTTAGTCAAATAAGAGAACAAAAACAACAAGGATTACAGGTCAATCATTTTATTATCCCCTCCATCAGAGCGCACCCACGCTGGGGGAGCCGCTATGGGTGTTTTTACTATTCACTTATGTTATTGTCCGTGTCTTGTGCTGATCTCAGACGGCTCTTGTTCAATCAGAAGCCGACCATGAGAATAAGTATTAGTATAAGTCATGGATGGCACACAAAATGGAACACAAACTGTGGATGTCTTTCGGATTGATGGGGCTCAATTGACTGTGGAGTCTGAAGGCCCGCAATGCTGGCATTCATGGCTGGGTGCTCTTTGGACCGAACATTGATCTCACCGTAAATTATCGTTACGACTAAAGACTTCCTGCAGATCGAACATGTATACTCGTCAACAGGATCTTGAAAAGTAGACTCAAGGAAGGAGTCAAACGCCACGGCTTCCTCAAGAGCGTGCATGTCCATGGATTACACTTTGGTGAGATCTCAACTGACTGTGTAATCTGAAGTGGTGTCCACAGTCCCCACATTTGATGCCTGGATTTCTCATGGAGAAACCGTTCATGGCACTGTAAACTATCCAGGCGATTAAATGTATCCCCGCAGGTCTCGCATGTGTACTGGGCAGTAGCATCGTGGATGGTAGACTCATGGCGTTGTAAGACGTACAAGCGTGTAAAGAACTTGGAGCAAGTGGTACACGAGAACATCGTGGCGTAAGTGGTTGAACAAATGACTGCTGAGAGAGTCAGAACGTTTGCTTTGATAGTGCGCTAGCTGGTGATCTATTTTTAGCACAACCGGTTTCAACGAAAATTCCGGTATACCGCCACTTTCAAAAACCTTCTCTACAAAAAAACTCCCCTACGTTGTTCTCGCCACCAATCTCCGTCCTGCCTCTCCATACTTGAATCATGTATGTGTGTGTGTGTGCGTGTGTGTGTGTGAGGGCGTGCGTACACGTATAAACCGTAAGGTGAGGACCAAAGCCTGAATTCTTACTATGTTTCAGAGGACCGACGTTGCTCCAAGATCCAGAACTTTTTTTATATATATTAAAATGCGTTTCTTTTGGCAGCCATCTTGAATACGACTGTCATTTTACCGTGAAAGATAAAGTTTATTCGTAGCAGGAATTATTTGCGTGGTTTCAGCACAATACATTAAATGCACAATACAGACATAATCCTTTACGCATTATATGATGATTTACCACTAATTTAACCATTATCATGGCCGCCATTTTGAATTTGGCAGCCACCTTGGAAAATAATTTTACAGAACTTTCTTGAAAACGGACTAGAGCATTAATAACAAGCATCGCTGCAAATTTCGTGACCTCGACTAAAACAATAAACAGTATTATTCTCATATTGCTCAATTTGACCATTATATTGGCGGCCATCTTGAATTTGGCGGCCATATTGGAAAAAAAATTAGTGGGTCCTTATCAGAAAATGGTCAGGACATCTTTGGCTACTATCATGCCAAGTGGCATGCTTTTACCTCGAAGTGCACAATTCGGCTAGTTTTGTGCACGATATTGCTCCACTACCTAGGCCTTAACATAGAGGAATATTTCTAACTGTGAAAGTTGTAGCTCGATTGCTTTATGATTATAGTTATGACATGAAATTGAAATCCGCAGCATATTTCTGAGGAGTAGGCTCCCATTTGCAAATTGTCCGGTAATGAGTCAGTCCATCCGAATCCTTTCGTCGGCAAAATAAGGAGAACCGTTGAGATTAGAACCTTGATTTTTGGCATGAACGCGCATTAGGGGACTGTTACCAGCAAGTTCTGAGCTGACCTACTTAGATGACGTATAAGCCTCGAAATTTTGAGATGAATTCAGGTTATTTCTAGATAGAGAGCCTCCAAGTCATCTCTCGACCGTCTCCCGTATTGCTAGATAGAGGACCCCCAAGTCATCTCTCGGCCGTTTCCCGTATTCCTACGAACCGTTGACTTCAGGACCTTGATTTGTGGCATGAACGTGCATTAGGGGACTGTTACCATGCAGCAAGTTCTTAGCTGGCCTAATTTTGGTGAAAATTTTACCTACTTAGGTGACCTATAAACCTCGAAATTGACAAAAACATGTCTCAGGCCAAGGTACACAATTAAATCATATCAAACCCTACTTCGTAGGTCCTGTGACGTTAGTCACACTGCCATGTGCTATTTTGTCAATAAAGGGTCCAAATCGAATCATTTAAAACACATTTGGACACAAAGGACCCCTTGGAACAAAACTCCATTTGACCTGGTGATGTGCGGTGGCATTATGTCCCCACTGCTGGAAAATCTTTTTGGTCCAAGGGGTACTTGTCTAAATGTGTTATTAAATGACCCGATTTGGACCTTTTTTCACGAAATAGCACATGCTGTGGATTTCAATTTCATGTCAAAACTATAATTACATGAGTAGTGTGACTAACGTCATCGGATCTACGAAATAGGGTGAGGAAGATGACATGGGGGTCCAAACGTAATGTTATAGGTCACCTAGATGACTTGGGGGTCCAAGCGTAATGTTATAGGTCAGCTACGTAGGTCAAATTTTCATCAAAAGTAGGTCAGCTCAAAGCTTGCTGGTAACAGTCCCCTAATGCACGTTCAAGCCAAAAGTCAAGGTTCTAATGTCAACGGTTCTCCTTATTTTGCCCACGAAAGGATTCGGACGGACTGACTCATTACCGGACAATTTGTAAATGAGAGCCTACTTCGTAGGAATAACGCAATCGAGCTTGAACTTTCACATATTGTGTACATATATTTTCTGTTGTCGTTACATTTAGAAACAATTATTTTTAGGGCATTTTATTTTTTCGATTTCATCGCACCATGTATAGGCCAAAATGCCGCCTTATCGTACCATCTCCTTTGTCAATATATTTATTCAGATATTAAGCATAATGGTCCTTTTGTCAAATAGTAGGTTAATTTAATGCATATTTACCATATTTCTACCAATCAGCACTAGTTTTAAATATTCATCCACGTTGACTTATAAATAGAAAGGTGATGGTACGATAAGGCGGGATTTTGGCCTATACGTGATGCGGTTGAAATCGAAAAAATAAAACGTCCTAAAAATACTTATGTTTTAATGTAAACGCAAGAGAAAATATAAGTACACAATATGTGAAAGTTTTAGTGCTATTGCGTTATGACTATAGTTATCACATGAAACTGAAATCCACAGCTTGTGCTATTTCGCGAAAAATGGGTCTAAATCGAGTCCTTCAGACACTCATTTAGACGCGGAGTACCCCTTGGACCAAAACGCCTTTTAACCTGGTGTTGTGTGGTAACAGTACATCCTCACTGCTGAAAGATCTTTTTGGTCCAAGGAGTCCTTCATACTAAAAAATGAAAAGTTATGATGCATAACGTTTGAAGTTTTCGTAAGTAGACTAAAGTGACAAAATAGCCTGTTACAGTTGTTGGTATGTCGTGGTGTAGTGGATACGCACGTTGGATCACAAGCCCCTTGAAATTTTCTTTTACCGAGTTCGATTCCCAGGAGGGCAACATGTGTGACGTCGACAAGTTATTTCAATCTTTCTCATTTTTGTAAAAAAAAAAAAATCGGAAATAGCCGATCGTGATATTGGTTTCAGGAGTTGACAAATGGCGCCGTGGCACATGTGGCCACGTGTGGAATCTGTAACGCACGTTGTCATCATCTTAGCTTTCTAAGGGCATTTCACGTTTCACTTAACACTACCCTTAGATTTTCGCTGTGATTCGGCATGTATTTCACACGGCGCCATCTATCTAGAGGGAGATAATCCAGTTCGAAAGTTGTTCCCAAAGCATGAGGTCAAATGTCGGCCCCATTTAAACGAGCCAATGAAATTATCTGTATTCAAATATTTCTCACACATGCAAACATGTCAGTTTCACGAGGCGCAAGACTGGGGGAGTCTACGCGAGACCAAAACGAAGTTGTGCAAATTAGCTATTTTATTTCTCACTCTAGTGGAGCATGCTTCTTTGTTTATCTTAAGAAACAAACGGCCTAACATATTTGAAAACAAAATAAAATCGGCGACAGACCACAGGAAAATGATATGCTTTTTATTTTGTGATGGGGGCACTTCGAGGCCCACCATGGGATCATTTCAATCGATCGCTTTCTGGAGGTGTGTCTTCGTTGTATGAATGTGATTGCACCGATGTCGGATGTAACGGGACCAGTCGGATGTGACCATTTGGGAAACGCCCTATTACACTCAGATAGCACCCGTTACCGCATGGCTACGAGCAGAAGTTTCTACATATGATCGTGCCATGCGTTCGGATGATGGTTGTCATTGGTTGCTTCATTTCTACAGGAAACAGAATATTTTGTGGCGGAAGCGATTACTGCATGTCATACATACTTCCAGTGGTTGTGATTGAATGAATTATGTATGACATATGTAATGAATTATGTATGACATATATAATGAATTATGTATGACATACATAAAACTTCTATATGATTGGCTGGAATGTGTCTACACCAAATAGCCATTTCTGTCCTATGTGGCCAACCACACTTTTAAATATTGGGATGCCATATATAAATAATATGTATACGGATACAAAATGATTTGAATGGGGATACAAATTAATTTGATGTAGCATCCAAATATTTGTTGCAGTAGCTAAATAATATGTATACGAAAATAAAATAATTCGATATGATATCGAATTAAATTGTATGTAGACATATAATAATTAATGTCAACACGTAAAACAGCTCTGTGATTGGCTAATAATATGTGTCTACACCAAATGGCGATTTTTGTCCCCTACGGCCTACCATAAAAGGGAGCGTTTCAAAATTGTGACCGATACAGAACTAGAATTAGTGTTACCATAAGTACTAAAAATAAAACATTCGGTATAATAAAACAATTATTGCATGTAAAAGAGTGGGATTCGGGATTTGTCAGCTCGAGACAAGTGATGTACAACGAGCGCTCGCGCTGCGCGCGCTCGCTGTACATAACTTGTCTCGAGCTGATAAATCCTGAAGTCCCACGCTATAACATGCAATAATTGTATATTGTCCTATTGAGAAACATATAAAAAGGGACCTTTATTCCTGTGACATTCTTTCCTTTCACTGCTGACTTCAATACAGTTCAGTGTATTGTCGCTTTAATCCTTGACATACGACAGCTCAGACACATCTAATTCCAATAACGTCACCAATGTGAAGCATTTATTTCGAGTTGTATATCAGTGAGTTTGAATGCGTTAATCTATCAGATTTCTGCAAGGTCAAACATTAACTGATTATAGTAATCATCAGGGCCGTAGCCAGAATTTACTGAGGGGTGGTTCGCCTTCACTCCAAAACGGCATATCAGGGGGTTCGCTGTATGGGAAAAGGGGCAAACAGGGGGTTTGCTTCAGTGTTTGAAAAGGGCATTTATATGAGAAAAATATATAAAATTTTCGAAAGGGGTTTCACCCAACCCCCTTGGCTACGGTTCTGTAATTATATACACGTACTTGAATTTGAATTGTTTTAGATTTAAATGTGGATTCATAATGAAATGTGGGTTTGAAGCAATATTTTTATTATATTTTTTTTTTATTTTTAGTTTACCCGTACTATCAAGGGTCAATATTTCATGTAGGGATTTATTGTCATAAGTCCATAACCTTCATACAATTAAAAGTCGATACTCCATATAAGGATCTATTGTCATATAAGGATCTATTGTCCAGACCTTCATACAATTAAGGGTTGATACTTCATGTAAAAATCTATTGTCATATAACGATCTATTGTCATAAGGATCTATTGTCCAGACCTTGATACAATTAAGGGTCGATACTTCATGTAAGCAAATATATTGACATATACGGTTCTATTGTCCAGACCTTGATACAATTAAGGGTCGATACTTCATGTAAGGAAATATTATCATATAAGGTTCTATTGTCCAGACCTTGATACAATTAAGGGTCGATACTTCATGTAAGGATATATTGACATATAAGGTTCTATTGTCCAGACCTTGATACAATTAAGGGTCGATACTCCATATAAGGATCTATTGTCAAATAAGGATCTATTGTCCAGACCTTGATACAATTAAGGGTCGATTCTCCATATAAGGATCTATTGTCATATAAGGATCTATTGTCCAGATCTTCTTACAATTAAGGGACGATACTTCATGTAAGGATGTATTGTCATATAAGGTTCTATTGTCCAGACCTTCATACAATTAAGGGACGATACTTCACGTAAGGATATATTGACATATAAGGTTCTATTGTCCAGACCTTGATACAATTAAGGGTCGATACTCCATATAAGGATCTATTGTCAAATAAGGATCTATTGTCCAGACCTTCATACAATTAAAGGATCGATATTTCATGAAAGGATCTATTGCCATATAAGGATCTATTGTCCAGACATTTTATTGTTATATTAGGATCTATTGTCATGCTGTGATCAATTGTCCATCTGGAAAGCCCGGAGTCGATACCTACTGTTTGTCCTCAGATTTGGATAATATATTGGGTCGTGATGAATTCAACTTGTGCGACATAAAAATGGAGATATGATTGATCAAAATGTGCTTCCGTATTTTCACCGTATCTGACCTGGGCGATTTGGGATGTATTGCAGCCGGGTGGGGAGGGTTGGGGGAAAGTGCCCCTACATATTTTCGCTATCCCTGAAGTTACAGCGCTGAAACTTAGCCCACAGTATCTTTGGTTCAAGCTCTACCTGAAAAATAAAGTCCAAGATGGCCGCCATGATGACGTTACAGTGACTAAGTACGGGCTATATATTGGTAAATTGGTAAAGTCGTGATCTTATTGCTCTGGCCTGAAACTAAATGTTGGATGGGGCTTTTGTCCATTGAAGTTTTTGTCCATAGTTTTTCCGTTCGCTGGGGCTATTGTGCAAATCCCAAAGAGAATGCTGTATTGTTCTCGTATTATCATTTTCCTACGAAGTAGGCTACAGATTGCAAATTGTTCGGTAATGAGTCAGTCAGTCAGTCAGTCAGTCAGTCCATCCGAATCATTTCGTCGGGAAAATAAGGAGAACCGTTGACATAAGAACCTTGATTTTTGGCATGACGGTGCATTAGGGGACTGTTACCAACAAGTTCTGAGCTGACCTACATTTGATGAAAATTTCTGGTGATTTTTGATGAAAATCACTGATGATTCTGACTTGGGCAGTGCCCATCTTAATATAGGCAAGATTTCAATTGGGGGTAGGGATTTCCAAGAGTCCAGTTCGCGTCGGAGTCCTAATGCCTACCCTACTTCATAGGTCCTGTGACGTTAGTCACACTGCTCATGTAAAGAAGCAAGAAAGGAAAAAAACTTCCTCTAATATTGGTGGTCAGATGAAATCATCTTCTCGTCAGTTTAACTCAGTCAACTTTTAACACGTCTGCAAGAAGAAGTCACTTCATCGATGCGTATTAAAGTTGTTGCATCAATACCAAGCTGAATTGTTTGTAGTTGTGAGTGCCAAATGCGGCAATTTCCAGCAATAAATTAACGTTTTTCCTACAAAGTAGGATACCATTTGCAAATTGTCCGGTAATGAGTGAGTCAGTCAGTCAGTCCATCCGAATCCTTCCATCGGCAAAATAAGGAGAACCGTTGACATTAGAACCTTGATTTTTGGCATGAACGTGCATTAGGCATTGCTACTAGCAAGTTCTGAGCTGACCGAATTCTGATGATGCAAATTTGATTTATAATTATTTTTTTATTATTTATTGATTGTTCAGCGAGTGCACTCTCATGCCCATCGGGAACCCTTGGCTGTATATTTCATTGTGACTTTTGAAGGTTCCCTGATACGGCATGTACTGCTGGGCTGATAAGTGTCCAGGGTAATAGAAACTGAGGGCGATAATAGTTGCTACGCTAATGACTCACCAGCGGTGACATCTGGGAAAGTTAATAGTACACACTGTCAATTAGAGACTGCTATATAAATTCTCTCACGGTAGCACATAGGGCCCCAAGTCATCTCTCGAGTACACACTTAAATCATATCAAGCCCTACTTCGTAGGTCCTGTGCTATGTTCATAGAATAGCTATCATTTATCAGGGACGAGGGCACATTTTGCTGTTGATGTAATACAACTTATTGTTGTTGTACATGTAATACATGGCAGTGTAACTAACGTCACAGGACCTACGAAATAGGGTAACTAACGTCACAGGACCTACGAAATAGGGTAGGCATCAGGACTCCGACACGAACTGAACTCTTAGAAATCCACCCCCCCCCCCACCAAGTTGAAATCCTGCCTATATTAAGATGGGCACAGTGATTTCCATCAAAAGTAAGTCAGCTCAGAACTTGCTGGTAACAGTCCCCTAATGCACCTTCGTGCCAAAAATCAAGGTTCTAATGTTAACGGTTCTCCTTATTTTGCCGACGAAAAGATTCGGATGGATTGACTGACTCACTCACTCACTGATTCACTCACTCATTACCGTACAATTTGCAAATGAGAGCAAATTACTCTCGTTATCAAGTTGGATAGATTCATTTCATGCATCCTAATACATCTTGAAGTTTCATACATTTATTCCGAAGATATAGCGAGTAAACATTGCCTTCATTCAGTGTATCATTCAAAAATAAAGACTCTGTATAGGATACACGTAGATCTATAAGGTTCACTGTTGATAGTGGCACAATTGGATACTAAACGACTATTTGTAAGTGTTCCCAAGACATGAACATTTCACAAATTACAACTGAAGCATAATCAAAGACAAATGAGTAATTGGTAAATGGTAATTCACACATCAGTAGCGTGACTAACGTCACAGGACCTACGAAGTAGGGTGAGGAAGATGACTTGGGTTTCAAGCGTAATGTTATAGGTCACTTAAGTAGGTCAAATTTCATCAAAAGTAGGTCAGCTTAGAACTTGCTGGTAACAGTCCCCTAATGCAAGTTCATGCCAAAAATCAAGGTTCTAATGTCAACGGTTCTCCTTATCTTGCCGACGAAAGGATTCGGATGGACTGACTCACTCACTCACTCATTACCGGACAATTTGCAAATGAGAGCCTACTTCGTAGGAAAACAGAAACAGTTGTGGAGATTTAAATTGTAGATTTAAACTTTCACTACATGTACATTTTCCAGTACATTATACAACTCAATGTGACGGGATGTAAATTATAACATAAAATAGAGTTAGTGGTTTCAATCTTTTATTTAACAATAAATACATACAAAAATATAATGTTGATCAGGTATGCTTCCCCTCTTAAAGCTGATAATTCTGGGCATTCAGGTTATAGGGTTAATTCCTTGAAAGGTCATAGGGTTAACTCTCCCCTTGCTTCCAGGTGTATTGTGCATGCAGATGATTGACTGGTCTTAACTGCCTCACTGGTAGCTCTATTGTCATGCGTTAGCAGTTCTGCATTGTCCCTGTGTCCAGATGGGGACTGAAAACCTGTTCTACTGGCAGTATATGGAAATCTTTATTGTCATGTAATAGCCTCAGTCACATGGTTTCTGGGTTTGAGATAGTAGTTCCAAGAGAGTGCTATACTGGATTAGTCTAACATTTTATTCTGGACACTGTGGATGTGTGTGGCTGGCTGGGTTGGTGCTGGTACTAATGCTCAAGTATTGGTGAGTTTCTAGTTATATGTTTGGTTGTTTAGAGATGATAATTGCATAAACACTATTGTAAGATATATATTTAAAAGCGATTGCATAAAAACTATTATAACATATATATTTAATAAAAAAGAGCTCTTAAATATTAATCTTGTATATTCAGTGGAAGTAGAATGGAAAGAAAACATTTCTGGATACAGGGAAATTATTAAGTATATGATTTGGTCACCACTAGATTTTAGAAACTTACCACAAGAAGGCCCATAATACATAATGTTGGAATTAAACCTTGATACAGATGGACGGAAAAGTGGACGGACAGACAGACAGACGAGGACCTGACCAACGAAACATACAAGCGGCACATCAGTTTCGTCGACCTGCCTTCAGTAGTTCTCAAGATATGGGCAGGTGGACAGACGGACGGACAGACGGGGTAACAACAATTTCCCTTAGCCCAGCCTGAGGGGTAACAAGCAGCCAGAGGATGCTATGTCCCACGCCAAAAAGGCAGCAATATTTATAAGCGTTCTCGGTCTCGGGGTATATACATGAGGGTGGCAACAGCTACTTCACATGCGTAGGAAGCAGAAGGGTCTTTCCGCCTCCCCTGGTTTTGAGACCAACTCAGAAAGGCTGACTGAATGTTGATTGATGCTGTAATGTATTTTCCTCACGGTGTAGCATGAAAATTATGTAACTAAAATGCAACCCCAAGCGACATCTCATGGCATATTATCTGCAAACTAAATTTGACTAGAATCTGAAGGCATCCTCAAACTATTGCCCAGAAACGAAATTTAGACTTTGCCACCAGGTGTCCCCACCTGTAGGTGCAAGCAGGCAAAACGCAATCTCAAACGACATCTCATGGCATGGTATCGGCATATGAACTTTGAGAAGGATCTGAAGATGGGTCCTCAAGTTATTGTCGGTACTGGATGCCCACCGGTGTTTGTGTTATTTGGGGTGGGTCACATATGAATACCAAATTTGAGAAGAATCTGATGAGCAGTTCTCAAATTATTGCCCGGAAACAAATTTTTCCACCAGGAGGCACCACCTATAGGCAGAAGCGGGCAAATTACAATCTCAAGGGACATGGTATCGTGGTGTCATGTTATGTGCATACCAAATTTGAGAAGAATCTGACGAGGGTCCTCAAGTCATATAGCACGCCCGGAAACCAAATTTAGATTTTCACAACAGGTGGCGCCACCTCTAGGCGCAAGTCGGAGAAATGCATTCTCAAGCGACATCTGATCTCCAGGTACATTCATACCAAATTTAAGAAGAATCCGATGAGTGGTTCTCAAGTTATTACCCGGAAACAAATTTGTGATTTTGCCACCAGGTGGCGGCACCTGTGAGTGCAAGTGAGCGAAAGGCAATCCCAAGCAACATCTCCTGGCATGGTACATGCATGCTAAATTTGAGAAGAATCCGATGAGCGTTTCTCATGTTATTACCCAGAAAGGTAGGATATTTCAAAGAAATTCGACCAAGTGTTTCTAAGTTATATCACTTGCAGCACGGAATAATGGAATGAACTCTAGTGGCGCCACCTCCGGGCGGATTTTGCTGAAACGCAGCACCAACTGACGTTTTGTCGCAAGGAATGCATTTGCCAAATTTCGGAGGAATCCGACAAATCGTTTCGAAAGTTATCGCTCGCGAAGGATTTGAAGAGACATCCACGGGCATGCACTGAAGATTGGAACAAGACCCAACGGCGCCACCTACAGGCATATCTTGCTGAAACGCAATACCAACAGACGTCTTGTCGCTAAGAATGCAGATGCCAAATTTCGGACGAATCCGACACAGCATTTAGGAGTTATCGCTTGCGAAGTATTTGAACAGACATCCACGGACAAGCACAGAGGATTAGAACAAGAGGCAGTGGCGCCACCTTCAGGCGGATCTTGCTGAAACGCAATACCAACCGACGTCTTGTCGCAAAGAATGCAGATGCCAAATTTCAGAGGAATCCGATAAAGCATTTGGGAGTTATCGCTTGCGAAGTAATTGAACAGACATCCACGGACACATAGAAGCAAGAACCATTTTAAAGTCCCCGGCCGCGTCTGTGCATTATCATTCGATTGAAACAGAAATGTCAACCTCCAAACTGGGTTATTTCCCCTTCTGCTAGTCGATCTACCCTGCCCTCATTCACTTTTTCAGGGTGAAAAATCGCCCTGGCATTCTCCGAACAGTGGATCTTCACCAAGCCATGTAGCCTTTGACGGAGATTAAAAGTTCGACATTATACGAACTACTCTGTATGACAACAGCTTGAATTAACCAGAATTAATCAACTGAGGCGCATTTGGGGGATTCGGCAGACAAAAGAAAACAAACAATCGATGAATACCGGTAATTAAATAACTGTTCATCCCTGTACAACAACAACAACAACAATCCTACATCAAAGCTAACGCTCGTTTGTTAGAGAATAAAAAAATTTCGGAATCAATTAATGCTCACATACATTCACATGTGAAAAATTAAATATCTCGGTATTTAGTTTGCTGATAAGGGCTGTTTGGCTGGTAATATTCACGTTCATAAAGTTAGACCGCGGTTCGCAGTTCGTTATTCGGGACCAGTCATTCAGCGACTCATAACAGCGCCCCTAGCAGCGCCCTCTGGCGTCAGATTTAGGATATGAATATGCAAAGATATAGAGCATGACATTCTCTCTTGCTATACAGTTTGGAGTTCAAAGTACTCATAATAAAAAAAAATACAGATTTCCATATCTGATGAAATAATTGCTGGTCTCCTCGAATAAAGAACTGCGAACCGTGGTCTAACTTTATGAACGTTAATATTCAGGTTTGTGAAATGAAGATAACCCTATTTGGAGGTTGCAGAAATGCATTAATTAAGGATGTCCGCTGGTGGTAAGTCAAAGTAATTAACTTTTTGAATAATGTGTGTTATTACATTCATAATTGTGTAATATGAGAAAAAACAAAGAAAAAAATATAGGTTGCTGTGCATTTTTGAGCTGTAGGCAACGTTAAGTGGACTGACCCATGCTCAATTTGGTAACACAGAAATCATAGGGAATAGCCCTAGTTTTGAAGCATATTCATGAAAAATTCATATAAATAGTATTTAACTTTTTCTTATATTCTAACTGTTTGCAGATAATCACAATGTCTATCAAAATTTAGCAAATTGGATGGATGTTGGTGTGCAAAATTCTCGGCTAGAAGGCTTTTAAAGGAAATCCCCATCTCTTAACCTAGGGAAGGGAGATAACCCAATAGAAAAACAGGCAAAATGGCTGCCAAAGGCAAAAACCATCAGCGGACATCCTTAAGCTTGTTACATGTACAAGATTGTGATTATGTTCACGACTATCGTCAAGTCCAAATATGGACTATTTGTGTTACTTCATATCCTCAATGTCTATAGTACTACCATATATACATTTACTAATTCGTACGTGTAGTCACGAGCAAATCCCTCACTCAGTATAAACCATCTGTGAGTACTGACGGTAAAACGTCTTTCTGGACACACTGTGATCGAGGACCACGGAATAAGGGTTCATATTCAAATGCTTAAAGCATTTGCGTACACTTCGTCAACCATAAGATGGCCTGCGGATCGTGTGACTCCATTATCTCCGAGCGTTTCCGAAACTATACTGTTCGGTCTTCATCCGGCGGAGAATAGTGTCGACAAATCTGATAAATTACAGGCAATTCATACCACTTTTGAAACATATATTGTCTGGGCTTACAAAAGATACAGATATGAATAACTTCCGTATCATCCAAGAGGTATTTTAATAGATCTGTAATATTGAACAAGTAAGACAGCACAGGACTCGAAAATGACGGGTTACGTTAGGGTTACATCGGTAAAATTTAGCTGATTGACTGACGACATCACGTGGTGATGATTTCTGTGGATTTCCCTTATAGTTGCCGAAAGCAGGATGAAAATTGATATGCACACTCCCAGTGTTTGCTTTACTGCGTATGGATGCCCCAGATGGTTATAGGTTGATGCTTAAAGGAGAGCGAAATCTATCCTGATTGGTTTAATTTCTTGAGTGAGAGCCAATCACAGCTAACGTAGGTGTTTTTTTTGTTTTTGTTTTGTTTAAAGGTGAAATGCAAAGGTTTGTCTAAATCACTTGATATTTGCAGTAAGATTGGATAAATAATGTGTATATTAATTTCATTTCAGTTTTAAAACATTTGCTAAAAGCCTAATAAAGTTAAAAACTAAAAAATGTAACGCTGTATTATTTACGAAATTTTGATCCGTACATGATTACCTCCCCCTGGGGGCGCTGCGATACGTGACGTAGCAGTGGAACCAGCACAGTCTGCACAACATGATGTAGCTGCATTGCATTGTATGGAAATAGCTCACACAGATAAGCTAGGCTATTGCTCACGAAGCCCTTGCTTGTGCCATTCACGTTCACTGAAATGCACTAACAGGTTGGTCATCATTCGCTACGGGGGATAAAGGAAAAAGTCGGAATTTACCAATCTGTATTTCCGATTCTCTCGGTATGACTGTCGCCCACGGCCCCTGCAGTGTCGCTGATCCTATCGTTGTCTGCTGGTTCTTTGTTCACAATAGGTTCGTGTTGGTAAGGCAGGGGCACCCCTGCACTAAACATTGCCGTGAATTTTTCTGAATTCCTCTTCAGAAGAAGAGGAAGAAGTGTAAGAAAATTCCTCCGCATCGCTGTCGCTGTCTACATTCATGTTAGCCGCCATTTTTTTAGTGTAGTTCAACTGTGACGTCACAGCTTCTGGTGGAAAAGCTCCGAATCAAGGGGAGATAAGCGATGCACTGTTTTCAAGACGCTGATCATACACGTGTTTTATTTCTCTTTAAAAAATAAAACTTATCACCAAATTTCGTTCATTATCATCATAAAAAGGAAAGGGAAATGCTTTTTTCTTACTTTTATTACCTTTGCATTTCACCTTTAAGCTGTGAAACTGCTCTCTGACTTCACTCTCAGAGCTGTATGCGTTCCCTTTAATTTGTCATACACAGAAATGCAGGGCAACAGAATTTCGATGTGCCATTTAGTGGTATGGTACTAAACATCAACCATTCACAAAGGATTCCTACTGAACATCAACCAATCACAAAGGATTCCTCTCCCCTTTCAAGAATTACAAAAAATTCTCTATTATTTAGAATGAAATTGAAGTATTCCGAAACCGTGATTGGCCACAATAAATGAGTTCTTGAATGGAGCCTACTAAGACGGTTTTTGACAGGCCTGTCAACTATTCTCCCGGGTTAAGTTAATCGTATTATACCACCCGTGAAGACTAATTTAACTTTGAAACTGATGTTATGACATAACCATATTATATCTTTCTCGTTCTATCTGCCAGACAGACGGTCGTGCATGGGGAGAGCAAATATTGACCATGCTGACAATCATCCAATCATCCAATATCCTGGTGTATCTGTCCTTAAATCCCAGTGGATCATAGCCTCATGGTTTCACAGAAAAGCGATATGCCCAGATCAAATACCAGCATTATTGGGGTTTTGGCATTCTCAAAGTGAGCCGTGTCTAACTCTCATGGGAGAGTAAAGTGACTCTCCGGTAAATCAGGCCATGGTGATCAGACTAAGCCATTTTTTAAATGCCAACTCCAAAGCAAGGATCACATAATTTACGTCAGCCTGTCGACAATCGATGACTTGTTTTCATAAGCATATATATATATATATAATAACATTGATATATCCGCCATTAATATGCTTCGCCACGGACAGTCATTTCTCTTACGTAGCTGTGGCTTCGAAAATATCGAATCAACGTCGGATACAGACATAGACGAACATGATACGCCGCCTTGGGGATTCCTGTCACATACTCCAGAGGCTCTTCTCGAGAAGTCTTGTGTCACAAGACTTTTAAGATATCATAATAATTCCGAGGATTACCTAGTTCAATATCATTACATCCCGATAAAAAATCTTTAACTCATATTGCTAGAGTACACCTGCACCGCGGAACAGACAGGTGCAAAGCCTAATTCTTCAACACTATTAATGTACGTCAAGTCCTGTCGATGATAGATCAGTGGTGTGTAGGGAACCTTGCTGTGTTCCTGGTCTGTAAACGCCAGTAAGACAGATGGATGGGGTATAATCGTGTCAAAATATTTAACTAAAGTGACATATCACTGAAAAGATTCAGACAAATTTGGCAAACTCAGTATGGTTTCGGTGATTTTTATTTTTCTTTTTTTTTCGGGAATAAACAATTTACACAGCTCTTCGGAGGCCTATTGACAGCTATATATCAACTTGAACAATCGGTAACGAATGGAGACGAATGAATGTTCTTGACATAACTGCCTGGGATTATAAAATGTATTCGTACGGAAGCGTCTAGGGGCCATGATGAGAAATATTTATGAGAGTCGAATTTTCAAGTTAGTAACTCGAAATTTCGACTTGGTATCTCGATATTTTGACTTAACTCGAAATTTCGTCTTAGTAACCCGACATTTCGACTAAGTATCTCAAAACTTCGACACAGGATCTCGATATTTCGACTTAGTAACTCGGAATTTCGACTAAATATCTCGAAATTTCGACATAGTAACTTGAGATTTCGACTAAGTATCTCAAAACTCAGACTTACGTTATCGAAATTTCGACTTAGTAACTCAGAATTTGGACTTGATACCTCTATACATTTGCAAAAAAAGTGTTCACCTTGACAAGGCCCCCGGATGCTGTAGTGGCCGTAGTAAGAGTTTTTTCTCGGCATAGTAAGTCGACTTATTATCGTGAAAGTTCGACTTAGTTTCTCGATATTTCGACTTGGTATCTCGAAATTCCGACTTCCTATTCCGAAATATCGACTTAATAACTCGACATTTCGACTATGTATCTCGAAACTCTGATTTAGGATCTCGAAATGTCGACTTAGTAACTGGAAATTCTGACTTATGATCTTGAAATTTCGACTCAGTAACTCGGAATTTCTGCATAGCATACTATCTCGAAAGTTCGACTAAGTATCTCGAAATTTTGACTTAGTTTCTCGACATTTCGAAAGAATACTTCTCATCATGGCCCCTAGATGCTTCCTTATATTCGAGATAGCCAGAACAAAAATATTGTGAGAAAACATGGCAGTGTGACTAACGTCACAGGCATCAGGACTCCGACGCGAACGGAACTATTGGAATCCCCCCCCCCCCCACCACCAAATTGAAATCCTGCCTATATTAAGATTAAGATGGGCGCTGCCCAAGTCTAAATCACCAGTGATTTTAATCGAATATCATCAGAAATTTTCACCAAAAGTAGGTGTTAGCTCAGAACTTGCTGGTAACGCTCCCCTAATGCACCTTCACGCCAAAAATCAAGGTTCTAATGTCAACGGTTCTCCTTATATTGCCGACGAAAAGATTCGGATGGACTCACTCGCTCACTCACTCGCTCACTCACTCACTCATTACCGTCAATTTGCAAATGAGAGCCTATATTAGGCTGACGAATTATACTGACGAAGGGAGTTAACTCTACGGTGCGTGAGAGAGTGGCACATTCCTATTAGCATAGCAGAATTTCTTGGACAACGGTGTTGTGTCTGCGATAGCGTTCACGCCAGAGGTATTTTTATCCACAATGGAAAAGAACACATTGGCACTTATCTTGATACGCTATTGAAAATGAAATTCCAGTTCAGTGTGCTAAATCTATTCTTACAGAGAGCGAAACGTGTCACTGGGACATTTATCTGGGTAATACGAAAATAATTCATTGTAAACAAATGACAACAAATACACTACCGACGACGATTGACGGGTATGAACTTTTTAATTGTGCGTTTAACCTTCAATTTGGCGAGATAAATACCTTCTTAATGTATGTGTGAACGATACGTTTCCAAAATCGATTTTTAAAACTCAAGGCGATAAACTCAACGCCCTTTAAATACTTTCGTTGCCGTTCGGTCCAGGGCCGTTGATACATTTAACCGAATATCTAGGTCGTAAACGGAGATAATAATTTTTAGTTTTAGTCGAATTTTAGTTTGCTAATTCGTTATTCTCGTTATGTTTCTTAAAAAGCTCTGTCATTAAATGCCCAACTGATTCAAGCGGCTGTTCATTCATGTTTGGGGCTAGAAAAAAATATCGAAATTACGAGAACAATGGACCCGAGTGACTCTCGAAAGGTGAACCATAACCCTTTGTTTTTGAGTTCGTACTTTTAAACCTACTTTCTAAAGATGATGGCATATGACCAAACCCTCGCACACTTTTTGTTGAGGTAAATGGTACATCAAATATTTAAACGTTTTAACTGGCGAGACGGGCAAATGTCCAAGAATTCATTGATAACTAGTCTGTTATATAGGGGTTGTTGTAGAGATAGCTATATACGCTCGTTAATGTTAATCCCTGGTATAGTGAAATAAATCGTACATGCCAGGAGATTGCATCCGGGTTACTTCCGAGGTAACTGCTCTAAACCGGTTTTGGCCCGAGGCTAGAACTTCGGAAATCTCCGGTGCATGCTCTGAGATCGTCAGATAGGGATTGAGACTGACAGAGACAGGACGTGTTTTCGGGTGGTCGGATGGGAAGATTTTAATGGGGGATGTTTTTAATAGCTCTATATCGCAGTAGGTGTTGCTAGCCTAGGCACACATCACTACTACATCTGTTGTCAGAAGTAAAACTAATTTATTTTTCACGGTTGAGAGCCTATTTTGGCCTGGAAGTCTGAAAAATTTCCGGTAAACAAACGCGGGGTGGAAGTCGGCCATTTGTCCTCTCTCGCGTTTCCCACCTTCCCTGTTTTCTTGGCCGGCTTTGCACAGCTTTGTATGTAGAATTGTTTTACCGGGACTCGGTCATCCTGATATTGGGCTATTCTGGTCGCGATAATTCTGTATAAATCCTTTCACGGCTGGCAGGCTGTGTATTGTGTTAGACAGGTTTTTTGTCTCGGCTGATAGGCTAGCTACGCGATGCTGAAGTTTGACTGTGTATGATCACATCTGTCTGTGTGATTTTCATGTAGGGGTCGGTTAGCCGTTTTCCCCGTCTTTCGTTATGAAACTAGTCGTGTGTTTAGTTCAGTCCATGCTATCAAATATTTTTCTGGTATAAAGCTGGCTGAGCTCGCCAACATTTCGTATGCATTCAATAAACTTGGTGTCGCTGTATATACAGTACCCGTATTATTAGCCTGTGATAGGCGCGCTGTGTTATTATAGTACGGCCAATGCGGTATAATTTAGCACTGTCAACAGCATATATAGATCTGTGTAATGTGGCAATTAATTGTTTCGCCTCTTTGTGAGACTCTATATGCTCAATTCAGTCCGTGTTATTAAATACATTCCTGGTATTTAGCCAGTTGAACTAGTCAACAGGTCTTGGGAATAGTGGATTTACTCTATTCATTTATTGCATTTGGTGTCGTCGTGTATACAGCATTATTGTCCTGTGATAAACGCGAAGTGTTCTTAGTAGTGGCATTTTGGCCGTTCGTGGTCAATAGATTGGTAACAACCGGATAAATTGACTCTTGATATTGAATAATTTGAGCCTGGCAGGGTTATACAATTTTCAAATATTTTTACTGGGTTATCATATAGAGCTTGTATATCGGGGAGATTAAAATTTTTATGAAAGTTTTTGTCCATTGTCACTCCAGATGTTACTGTGTGGTGTTGTCTATGTGTTTCTGTACGATTGAATTGTATTGTTTCAGAGATTGATTTTTGTGTGAGATTTCTGCTATGTGTTAGTATTTATGGGTCTTTGGATTGAGATTGAAGATTTTGCCGACCTTTATGAGAAATCTGTAGTTTGAATACAATTGTGCGTTAAAAGTAAATGCTAAGATTGTTCGCGGGTCAATGTGACTTTGTCTTCTGCTAACTTTTTCCCGTCCTGATAAAAGCGAAACCCGTTTTTTCTGTTTCAAGATATATATATATACATTTTTTGAACGGTTTGTCGGCTGTCAACTGGTCGGCTAAATAATATATATATATTGCCTACATTTTGGTTGTCCAATACATGATTCTGATTGCTCAGTTGACAGCTTGGGGCATTATCAGTCATGCGAGCCACATTCATGGCGACACCATGGTGTTGTCGCTGCCATATATTATAGTATTCATGGCGAAGCCATGGTGTTGTCACTGCGACAATAGTAATCCGACTTCCTTCAATCCTTTTGAAATGAGTTAATGATTTGTATATCCCGTCTGTTTTCTCCATTCTCTTGGATCAGTTCAGGAAATTATGCTATTGTTTGAAATTTAATTGAACGGGAACTTGCCTATGTCCATCCTTGAGGGGTCTGAATGATAGACTGAAGGTTGTTGATGGTGTTGAGCGAGTGAGTTAAAATTTTGATGCAGTTTACCATCTCGAGACAGACTATTTCCTGTTTGAATTTGAACTCGGAGTTATTAACTTCTCGATGTGGTCGAGTCTAAATTCTAGTTTGTATTCCTCCAGGCACGGGAAACTGTGTTAATTTAAGGTTTATTTATGTTGAACACAGATGGCACAATTGACAATTGATAATTGATTTTTTTCTCTCTCCCCCAGACCCACCCTGGGTTTCTTTAGTGCCTTATTCATGATTAGTTGTAAATTGAAATAGTGCAAGATTAACAGAGAAGTTGCAACAACGTGTTGACTGTGTGGTAACGCGTGTTGCACTTGTTCTAGAGATGGGTTTTGTTCTTTTTCTTTTTTCCTAATGGATATGGCTGATTAGGCACAATTGATTTGGTTCATAAAAGTGTTTCGTCAGTTTGAACTCGAACCTGCACATGTTTAAATATTTGTTTTCATTCACTGAATGTGAGTAGTTGACACTGCGTTTCATTTTTCGTGTCCAATTTGGTGTTCCCTAGGGGACATAACGAGGTACACGGCCTTTCTTCTGCTTTAATGAGTTTCTGGAGTGGAAACTCAATGTGAGGAGTTGACACTGCTATTTATTTTTGGTGTAAGATTTGGTGTTTTGAAACTGTCTTTCAGTTGCTTTAGTGAGTTTCTAGAAGGAAACTCACTGAAAGTCTTCGATATATTTGAATTTATTTGACTATATTTTGATTGAGTATTCCTTATTGTTTTTGGACTTGTTTGCGTATACCGTATATCATCATTGGATTATGGACGCGGATATTCTCTAATGGACGACGGCTGGATTATGAATGACGGACTAGACGCTTGTAATTCCACTAAAACATGGCAGATTTGGGGCCCATTATTGATGTGTCAGTGGCTACAGAGGAAGCACTGCAAAAATTGAAAGGGGTGGGGAGTAGTCGAAGTGCACGTGTGGTAGCCTTGCAGGAAGAGGGCAGGTTGGTTAGTTTTAAGCATTTTATGCAGGCGACTCAGTTTAGTGCCGGGTATATAGCCGATCTAGTGCTAGAGGGGCAGATTATAGGTTTAGACTTGTCGGGAAGTCCGGAATACATTAATGCTTTAGTTGACCGTCGTCTTGAAGAAATCATTGGATCATGGAAAGTTGAAATAACGGCTCAAGTAGATGCATTGGATGTAGAAATGGACCAGTTACATGATAATATCCAGGAATATGAGATTCATTTAGGACAATTGGATGAAAAGATAGATAATTATGGACGCCAATTGACCCAGGTGGATACTAAAGTAGGACAAGTGAATGTTGAGGTTGACCAAGTAAAAACTAAAGTAGGACAAGTGGATGTTAAGGTTGACCAAGTAAACACTCAAATGGGTCAAATTGATGGTAAGGTGAAGCAAGTTGATGATAAGATGGAACAAGTAGGTTTAGATATGAGGACTGTTGTTACATTGCTTAGTGCTCCAAGTAGGCAAGGGTCAGAGATTTCATCACATGCGACGTCTGGACAGACAATGGAGGACGCTGGTCAGGCGAATCCAACTCATGTTGTTGTAAATAATAGACCTGAACAATTGACTGAGGGTGGGGGAGAGACTGCAAATCAATTGAATGCAGCCACTGTTCAACAAAATGGACCGCATGTTCAAGTAAATGCACCAGCTGCCCTTCCCGACCCCCCATGTCCATTAGATCTAAATGGAACAACAGGACTGGACGCTGGTCTGGCGTTTCCAGACGACACTAGGGATGTAGATAATATATTCAATCAGTTACCGCCCAGTGGCCACACTTCAGCTCCGAACTTCCAATGCCCAGTAAATCAGAATGGATTGTTTTTGGAAAATGCTATGGTAGGGGGGCAATATCTCCAAGGGAATATAGATAATGGGGATCTGGCCGATGCGTCCGCTACTGATACCGCGGGTGAGGTTGAGGCCTCTCCTAGTAAATGTAGCGAATGCTCGTCCAGATCGAGATCAACCGAACGACATGTATCCCGAGAACGCTACCGTAGCCAAAGTCCCCGGCTTCCCAAGACTTTAGTGTTTTCAGGGACCAGAGGGGACTGGGTTCCATTTAGGGTTAAATTTAAGTTGGAAGCTGAAAGTAGACAGTGGAATAAAGACCAGTGTCTTAAGAAATTAGCGGACTGTATTCATGGCGATGCCATGGTGTTTTACAGCTATCAATCAGAGGCCGTTAAAACCTCGTTTGATATGCTCCTCAAAGCAATGGAATGCCATTATGATAGTAGGGAACCTCCGCGTGTAGTTAGGCAGCGGTTACAGGCGGAAGTGCAGGGTTCCGAGGATACTTTAGAGGAGTTTGCTTTTAGATGCGCTAGGTTGGCAAGGGACGGGTATCCGAATGCACCGGAAAAGATTATTGAATCAGTAGCGGTGGAACATTTTCTCAGGGGATGCAGGGAAATACAGGCTGTGAGATTTGCTATGGAAAAGAGCCCCACAGCCATCTCGGAAGCCTTGAGTTATGTGAACTCATCACGATATAATCTGAGAGAGTTGGATTTTCAGACGGTTACATGTAGGACTGTTAATGTTGATTCAGCGGGGGAGGCTTTTCCTGATGCTTGCAAGGCAGAAGGGGAAGGGATAAATGAGAGGTCCCCTCGCCGTCGGTCATCGCGACCCTTCCGTCCACCGCGACTCTGTTACTCGTGCCGTAAACCCGGCCACATAAGCCGTTTTTGTCCTACTAGACATGATTTAGATGGGTGGGCTGAATTAGCAACTGCAAATGACGGGGTAGGGTCGTCCACGGGAGACGAGGCAGGTGTTACTGAACTTACTGCAGCAGTCAGAGATGTTAATCTGTCTCGTTCCCAGGGGTGGGCGATGTCCATTCCAGTTAAGGTTGGGTCGGTGCAGTGGTAGACACGGCCGCCCAAGTGACCGTCATGAGTGAGCATCTATTTGCTAGGTTGGGTCTTCAGGGGTTGTCGTCTTCGCCTATTCGGTTGACTGGTGCATTTCGAGGAATGACCAGTATGGGAATGCTAGTTTGGCATGTCCCATTATCCATCTCCGATTTTCACTGTACTGGAAATAGTGGTGGCACCCTTGGTTGACGACCTGTTGCTAGGCTTCGATTTCCTATCAGCCTATGGATGTGTTGTAGATTTTAGGGATAAAACCTTGGTTATTGGAGACACCAAGATTTTTGCAGTTTGAATTTTTATGGAATGGTGACTTGTTCAATGTGGGCTCCATTTCGCTCTGCCAGTAACTGATAGATGGTGAAGTTAGTTGATGGGCCATTGGTGACGCATTTTGTGTATGCGTCTGAAGCGATGTAGTATAGTGTCAGCTTGGTGGAGATATATGGATGTGTACCATCACGTGTATGCAGTGATGGATATATTGTATTTGGTTTTGATTTTCTGTGTGAAATTATCCTATTTGGGGGTTGATTTGGTTTTGTTGTACAGGATGTTTTTTGAGGCATTATGGAATTGAGGACAAAAAAATATATATAAAATTCTAGACCCAAACCGTTGTTAATGTGTTCTGTAATGTAATGTGTATTTTGGAACTATTGGTGTGTGTTGGAGAACTCTGGTGTGTATTCGGAAGTTGGATGTTGTTCGGAAATTGTGATGTTTGCTGCGGCGTTATACGTGTAGTGTGTTATGGTGTTTATGTAATCTGTGTGAGGGAACCGGGTGCTGGACGCCTGCGTTCGATGGTTGCTGTGTAATTAGAGAATTTCTGTGTGTTCTTTGTGGGGTTTTCTGTGTGTGATTCCGCTTAACCCGGGGCTAGGGGCCGTATGAACCCATGTACTTCAAGATCCTCATGGTACTCATATGAACAGTCACAATCAAAGCGTGACTGAGATACATTTTTTTTTTGATGACGACTCTATAACGAATATTATGGATTAAGAATACTGATCAGCGATACGGATTTGATATTTTTGGAACATCATGATGTCTTGCCGGCATCATTGAAAACTGTTGACCGCTTCTCTCTTGCAGGAAACAAGCCTATGTTTATGTATACTATGATTGACTTTTTGAATTTGGTGCTAATACTGTTATGTGGAAAATGGAATAGGTCTTTGGATTATGGACGCGGATATTCTCTAATGGACGACGGCTGGATTATGAATGACGGACTAGACGCTTGTAATGTGACACGTTCATGGAAGTCTGTGGTAAAGTTAATATATGGAGTGACTTGGAGAAGATACGGTATGAGAATATGTATAGTGCGGGTAGCCATGTCGAAGACCTGGGGTTGAGGGAGACGTCGCTCTTCATCCCATGCCTTCGCCATGAAGCCCTGATGAGAGTTGTCTATTCGATATCTTGTAGTACGCGTTATGATGTATTGTGAATCCGGTGGGGCAGGATAGCCACCACTCGGTGAGTGAATACATGCGTCATTATTCGATTATAGTCTCAACCCTGCTCTAGTTATGAGCTCAACGATGTTGTGAGTGTGAGCTTGATACATGTAGAGGTGTAGCAATTATGGTTATGTTCTTCCTCTGCAGACAGTCTCTCTGGTGGGGTCGCCGTTTGCGTACGCCCTTGAGGGGCCCTTCCACTCGAAATTGTTGGCTGCTGACGAAGGCGAGCCTTGAAATTATTAGGGGAGGGAGAATGGGGAGTTCAATATAGTCTGGACAGCCAGTAGTTTAGAGGCTTGTTCCAGTAGTGGATTTTATGACGGACTGGTGCTTATTGCGGCCATGTAGCTGGTAGGCTGGCCTGCCAATTTATAGTCTAGATACCAGTCCTGGTTTGTATAATGTTCTCGTATTTATTGCGGCCATATAGCTGGTAGGCTGGCCTGCAGAGTATATTTTTAAGAATTAAATTGAGCAGTCCCATGCGGCCGATTGTATTTATTTGGGCCGTAAAGCTGGTAGGCTGGGCCGTAAACTGGTAGGCTGGCCCGTCGATTATATTTTTGAGAAATAAAGTGATCAGTCCCATGAGACTGACCATTTGAACGAGATTTCTAGTGGGTTTGGGTGTAATTATAGACAGTCTGATAATAAGACTGCACTAGTGGGATGGTTTACCATTTTATTGAAGTTGGGTATTTTTAGAGAGTGTACTTTTGTACACTGCATGTTACGGATTTTGACACATGTGATATAACATGGAGAATTCACGTCTTTGTCTCGCGTTTTAGTAATTATTGGCAGCGCTAGAACAACGGTTGCTTGCGACAGGAATGGTTCTAGCTAGGCGAAGTAAGACTCTCGCCAAAAAGAAAACGGGGAGGGGTGTTGTAGAGATAGCTATATACGCTCGTTAATGTTAATCCCTGGTATAGTGAAATAAATCGTACATGCCAGGAGATTGCATCCGGGTTACTTCCGAGGTAACTGCTCTAAACCGGTTTTGGCCCGAGGCTAGAACTTCGGAAATCTCCGGTGCATGCTCCGAGATCGTCAGATAGGGATTGAGACTGATAGAGACAGGACGTGTTTTCGGGTGGTCGGATGGGAAGATTTTAATGGGGGATGTTTTAGCTCTATATCGCAGTAGGTGTTGCTAGCCTAGGCACCTATTTCTACTACAGAGTTATGTCGACAGGAGTTTCGATGATTCTATCATAAATCATCGTACCTTACTCAACACGACTACTAAACATAGCTACTGGAGTTCGAGCTGCTTACCGTGGCTGTAAGAGTGAAGAAAACGTGCGTAAGTGCGATGGCCAGAAATGGGCCTGCATCCGGATCTCTGTATATTTGGCAGGCTGTACCCTTAAGGTAGTCCCTGAGGCAGTTCTGTATACCCCTTCATACATGTAATTTGTCTCCTGTAGCAATAAATATTCAACATAAAATTAACAATGAAAATATTTTGAAGAAGCCTATGTCCTGAGGAATTCACTTATGTAATTTGCATAACTGTTGCTACTACCGTGTAGAAAATATTCAAACTTAAAAAAATGAAATGGAAACAATAGCCTCCATTTTTCAATTGAAATTTCGTGAAAACTGTTTAACATATTTCAAATTTGATGGTATACCTTAATCAAAGACAACTAGACTAGTAAACAGCGGCTCAGTTTTTATAAGTCCGGTTTAGTTTTTTTAATTATTCAACTTTTAATGTAGAAAGTTATAAGATAATCAAATTCTGTCAATTAATTTTAGTTAAAATGCTATAAAAAATAGAACTGGGCAGAAATTTTAAAAAGTGAGACGCCATTTACTAGTTCTAGTCGTCTTTGATCAAGGTATACCATAAAATTTGAGATATGTTGAACCGGTTTCACGAAATTCCAATTGAAAAAAAATGGAGGCAATAGTTCTCATTTCAAGTTTCTACACAGTGTGAGCAAAAGTTATGTAAATTATATAAGTGAATTCCTCAGAACACACGCTTTCGTAAAATATATACATTATTATTGTTATGTAGAATATTTATTGCTACAGAAGACAAATTACAAGCGGTGTACAAAATTGCCTCAGGGGAGCTACGTACATTGTATCAGTAAAGTTTCGTGGACTGGTCTGCATTGTAAGAAGCTATTTAAGATTCGTGCCTTCAGTTGTTTAACCAATGGAAGATTTATTTGAAAGGACTTTGTATCTTTAGATAGGTAAATGACCCCAGGTCAGGTGCAATACAAAGTACCAAAATAAAATACTTTCACCACAAGAAATTGTTCAATTGGCATGAAATACAATAATATATTGTACACTCAGAAAAATTTCAAGGCACGGAGTCTCATCATTCTCGAGAGTAGTAGTAGAAGAGAAAATCCGACCGTATTGACCTACCTTTGTGGAGCTCACGTGGAGGTCACGTGGACGTCACGTGACGATTACGTGATCGTAGAGGTCAAGGCCACTAGGTTCCATCACGTGACCGGAAATGACCTTTGGCGGGCATGTATTCCTCCGCGGTGATGAGACCCGGCGGTGACTCGGTCGCTTCCGGTTTCGCGGGCAGAAAGTAGTCCCGAGACTACAAATACGCGGTAGGTAGCTGCGTCTTAATATTCGGGAATGTCCGGGAATGTTCGTCAATGTCCGGGAATGTCCGACAATGTCCGGCCATCTCCGGGAGAATGGAAGGGTCAATAAGCCTTTAATTCCAAAGCTTCCATGGAATGCATGGAACAGCTCCCCGACAATATCGCCAGCACTATGCCCAGGATAAATGGCTAGGGGGGAACCCTCAGTTTCTCCACAGAGCTCAGTACACGTGGGTCGGTCCGTATTGCCACGGAAAAAATACATGAATCCATGGGAAGTAAGACTTTAGTAATAAAGATAACCTATAGGTGCTGTACGATGTTATTATGATGACTCTAGGATCAGTGCGATCACAGGGTCGAGCGTTTATTGTCCAGTATGTCCCCGTAAACAAACAAAAATGGCGGCGCTGGCTGCAGGGATTCCCTTTCGACATCACGACATCGATCGTGCTGCCCTCTAGAGGCAAGGAAGACAACTTTGACTGGGCGAACCCTCTGTGGGGCAAATTCCAGGTCATCTTCCCTGATTCGCACACTTGCCTGTATGGAGGGTGGTCATTTACTCTTTTTCTTGTGGATATGACCATGGCTTGTGGCATCTTGTTCTTCCCGCCTCGAGCTGTAGAACACGATGGGAGGGGCCTTGAAGCTAAGCGGTGAATTTTTTTAAAAAGTCACTGTGCGCGTGCGCATTGGGTAAGTAGCACTGGGGTGGATATTTTGGGGTCTAGGGAACCCATAGTGGTCCGATTGGGTCGTATGAGGTCTTATTTGAAGCCTAATGTATCGTCCGGTTTCGTCATTCTTTGCATGCGCAGTCTGGTCGTAGTATAGAAAGCAGGCATTTTGGGGGATCGTTCGGGGTAGAGATGGACCATCCGTGGTCCAAACGGACCGTGTGGGGTATCAGTGTGAAGCTCTCGTGGGGTAGTCAGAATGGCGTGTTTTATATTGGAAGTCGCGTCAATCTGCGCATGAGCAGTTGGGGTGTAGTAAGTAAAGTGATCATTTTGGGGGTGCGCGGGGGTGTGTTTTAGCGATTGACCATCCGTGGTCCAAATGGACCGTGTGAGGCATCAAAAGTGTAGCTCTCGTGATGTAGACCACGACTTGAGGGATGCCCACGTCAGGACGAGTAGTACCGAAAGCAGGCATTTTACAGGCGTGATGGAAGGCGTTTGGGATAGAGAGGGACCATCCTTGGTACAAATGGAACATGTGAGGTGTAATCTTGTAGCGCACGGGGTGTAAACCACGACGTGAGAGATGACCACGTCATCGGTGACATCATCAGTAGGAGTAGTAGCCAAAGTGGTCATTTTAAGGGTGTGAAGGAAGGTGTTTGGGGTAGTGATGGACCATCCGTGGTTCGAATGCGTCGTGTGAGGTGTCATCTTGTAGCAACGCCTGCCAACGCCAAGCTTAACGCTTCAACGCCATGGTGAATTAGCCCTGAAGCTGTGATTTTCTAGATATTCCATGGAATTGACACTAATTCATTTAACTGAACGCCCGTCAACGCCTGTCGTTACGCCTTAACACCCAAGCATAACGCCTTGACGCCATGATGTAGACCGATGAGAAAACAACAACAACAACAAAGCTGACAGGTCAATCATTTTATTATCCCCTCCAAAACATCATACCCACACTGGGGGAGCCGCGTTGGGTATGTTTACAATACAAGTAGGCTCTTGTCCAATCAGAAGTCCCATTTGGGGCTGCATCTGTCATATTCGTTCTTGCCCGTTAGATGTATTCTCGGCTGCTTTTGTCCAATCAGAAGTCGCCATTTCAGAAAGTTTCATCTTCGTTCGGTGTAACCTAAGCATCATCGGGCAGGCCTGGATATTGTTCAGGCAGCTTGTCCTGAAAGAGGTGTTTGCGCATTCTGATCGCATTTTCCAGGGCCTCGGTGGGTGGTAACCACATATCCTCTTCCAAGTGACGCTTGATCTCCATGATGGACCTATGCGTGGGATCGCCTTTCATATCAAGCGGCAGCACGGTATACCTTTCATAGATGGCCACGGTGGTTTATCTGATGCAGGGGCGCATTTGGATGTACGCCTGTTGTAAATTATCCTGTCCGGCGTCTTCGATTATCGCAGCATAGCTATTAATAGCTTCATGCACAATACGATCACAGAAGGTAGGTTCTGCCTCACTTTCCTGGGATGTAGGCTGACTATCTGAGGTCAAGCGCCCCGTATCAGTAGATAGACTCTCAGCAGTCTCTGTTTCGGTATCAGTAGTAGACTCTCAGCAGTCTCTGTATCAGCATCCGCCTCAATGGACTCTTCGGTGTCTTCAATCCCATGTATATTCTTCTGGTGTCGCATCATATTGTAATGTCTGGTGAACGCAAGTATAACCCATGTTGATGGTTGAACGTCGACTGTGCACGTTTTTGCGGTACGCTTGTTTTTGTAGGCAGTAACGCCCGCCATCGCCCAGGTTAACGCTCCAACGCCCTGGTGAAATCGCTCAGAAGCTCTGGTTTTTATAGATATTCCATGGAATTGACACTAGTTCATCGAAATGCAAAGACACCCGTCAACGCCCGTCAACGCCTGTCATTACGCCTTTACGCCCGTCTCAGCGCCTTAACGCCCAATCTTAACGCCTTAACGTCCTATCCCAACGCCTTATGCATTGTCGATCATCTATGGACGGAGATCATTATGTTGGAGGTTGAAGAAAATAATCTCCAGCTGCGTCTCCATAAAGGTTTGAAATGCCTGGTGCAGGGTCAGAAGATTCTGGGCACGGGGAGTTGGTATCCTCTTTGGGTACTATATGTTTCTTATGCAGCAGAACACATACCCGTGCACCCATTGGATGTCATCTATGAGCGTGATAAGATGACAACGCTTGCGTTGGTGCTGAACGGTGATTCCACTTCGAGCTGTATCAATAATAGCATCGACAGTGGCTTGACGTAACGCTTAGGCTAGAATATCCTCGTTGGGTTCAAACAAGGCGGACTCTATAGTGCTCATGGTGAAATGAGGAAGATGGAGCCGTGTGGGCTATTCATAAGTCAACTGTGCCCGTCGCTTGCTTTTATATACAGTAACGCCCGCCAACGCCTACCTTAATGTTTCATCGCCCTGGAGAAATAGCACAGAAGCTCAGATTTTCATGCAGTTGTCACTAATTCACCGAAATGTAGCGACGCCAGTCAACGCCCGTCTCAATGCCTTAACGCCCGTCTTAACGCCTTAACGCCTTTTAATGATGCGTTCAAGCAAATGGTTCTTTTGTGCTATTGCTATGGCTTACGCCGCTTCCCAGTTCATGCCCGAGGTTTTGAACATCGACGCTGTTCTTTCGATTTCCATATGAAACAGGACCAACAATTTCATATGGATCACGAGGTCGGCATACTGCTGACGAAAAGCGTGTCATAGTCTGCGTGCCAATGTGTTATGGGCTAAAATTGCGACTTCCCCTTTCGAATACCCTTTGTGGTGAAACTTGTTTCCTGTTGCCCCCAACGTCTCGCTCATCTCGGCGTCCATACTTTCTTTGAACAAATGCTTCCATAGCCTCGAGTTCACAGTGTGTTCATTCTCTTGTACGGTTTTGGGTTGGTCCTTCACGGTTGGACGTTATTCCGGGACTGATGGTATGAAGGGGATCCGCTGTATGGGGATGGGTTGCTGCTGCTGGACGGGAACTGCCAGGTGTGGACTCGGTGGATGGTGTAGGGTTATATGACGTTGTGGTGATTCATCGCCGCGTAACAGGTGGGTCGTCAATCGGCGATCATCGGGTATATGAGCTTTTAAGTCTACGAACAGGTAGCCGTAAGGATGACGTGTCACGGCTTGAAACGCTTGCATGAAATGGTCGATGTTCTGATGATAAATTCGACTACCAAACACACGGATTTGTGCTCTGTCGTTGGGATTGGAGAACAACACAAAGTATTGGCAGTTCAAGGCAATATCTCTAGACGCCTTCCCTTGAGGAAAGAGATTATGGGTTAAATAGATGATGGACGGATTGCGATGATGGGACCCTTTGGTAAACAAGACGATGATTTTCGAATTGTCCATGGCCGCACTCATCAGGTCATCAGGACGAAACTCACATTCTGTAATCGCGTAGTTTCGTACGCGGGCTGCAATTGGCTATAACACCATACAACGCGTGTCGAAGCTCGGGTTGCCACACCTTTCTCTAAAAACTTCATCACCCAGGACGTCTTTCCACATCCCGTACGGCCGCTCATCGTCAACGTATGGGGATGATCTACTCCGCTTGGTGGACCTATAACGGGACTAGGTGGCGTCTCTTGTCTATGCATCAATCAAATATGTCTGAGCATACTATCTCGACGAGAGAGTGTCTTCTGACAGAACGTACATGTAGTCGACATGGTACCCGGTTAGAGGGTGGATTCAGGCTAATGGTGTACAAACGACCTTATTTTACCACACACGCACTAACACACATGCACTCGCACACACACACACACGCATACACACACCATAACACACACACACGCACAAACACACACGCACACGAACACACGCACACACACTTTACCAGGTAGCCGCAGGTAGCCAGCTCGAACAAGGCCCCATCTACACCGAAACTTCCATTCTCATACCCTTTGTCTACTGCGCATGCGCGGAATGACGTCACTTCCACGCCATATTCATTTAGTCGAAAGCTAAAATATGATACCCCACACGACGAGTGGCCCACCTCGACTCCAAAACGTCACTTCCAATGCCCTTTCCCCACAAGTCCCTGTCTGCGCATGCCCGATAAGCACAGAATATTGAAAACGGACGACACACTAGTCCAGTCGGATGGACCCTCACGAATGCTTCACGATGCCACCTCCCACGACCCATTCGGACCAATAGGGGCCCACCTCGACCCCAAAACGTCCATTTCCATACCCTTTTTCTACTGCGCATGCGCAGAATAACGTCCGTTCTAACTTTACGTACGCCCACTCACCCACCCTGCCTCTCCCGGCAGACCCAGGTAAGACGAGGACCGATATTTGCCCCGCTAGACCTGCTTGATAGGGGTTTCCCTATTTTAGGGGTAAAGTCCGTGTTTCGCTTTTTATAGGTTAGACCCAATCCTAATTTTACATACACCCACTCACCCACCCTGTCCCTCTCGGTTGGCCCCGATAAGCCGGGAAGAGATATTAGCCCCTCTAGAACGGGTTGATAGGTTTATATGTGTTAATTACTAATTGATTAATTTCGATGTGTTTGACTGGAACTTGTACACGTCGGGGGGCTATAGTTGTGATTGTGAATCGTCGAACTTTATCTATACACCATGCAAACATGTTGTGACTGGTGATCTTGATGTGGTGAGTGATAAGGACCTAAGATTACTCCTGATGAAGGGACCTAAATATAGAGAGCCGAGAAATATAAATCTGAAGGCCGACCAGAAGATAGTCCTGTCTGCTTTGGAACAGTACGTTATTGATTGGTCTAAGCGAGAAAAAAGTTGAACCTACAGTACTCGATGATTGGCTGGACCTCACCAAGAGCAAGGTCGTTGAAACAATCCGCCATATTGACAGAAGTACCTTTCCCCAAGCAAAACAAGTACTGAGAAGCCCCAATTCGCAAGAAGTTCTAGCAAATCTCCAGAGTAAATTCGTCATAGTCCCAGCAGACAAAGCTCCAAATAATATAATATTCATATGTAAATATTACTATTACCGGGTGCTGGTTGAAGAATTGAGTGTAAACATATCGTCATCAAATACGTCTACTTACTCTCAAACTGCATTTACTCTGGAAGATTTATTTAACAATCACAAAACGTTTCTCAAGGAAAGAGGTATTTGCATTCCAACCAAACATAATGATATACCAAAAGTATACTGGACCCCAAAAATGCATAAATCACCATACAAAGCTAGATTCATAGCTGGTTCTAGAAGCTGCACCACCAAGCTTCTTTCAACCCTGCTGACGAGGGCCCTTCAGGAGGTAAAAGCATTTTGGGAAAGGTATTGCGCCACTATTTCTAAAAACTCTGGCGTTGAATGTATGTGGATATTGAAAAACTCTAATGTCTTACGGAAGAACTTGATGCTAAAGGTCACATACCGTATAGACATGTATCCACATGGGATTTCTCGACTCTCTATACTACAATCCCTCATCAGGACCTTATTGACCGTCTAAGTTCATTAATAGTATCTGTGTTCAAGAACACTGATCGTAGATATATTAATGTCGGATGCCGTAAAGCATTCTTTAGCTCTACTACATACAAGAGATATCATTCATGGGATGTTTCTTTGTTTATAGAGTTGCTTGAATTTCTCATTAATGATATCTATGTGAAATTTGGCAACACAATATATCAGCAGCATATAGGTATTCCAATGGGTACTAATTGTGCACCCCTATTGGCTGACCTATATCTTTCAAAAACCGATCCATTCAAAGCCCGTTCCTTCTCATTCACCAAATGCTATATAGACGATCTTCTCGCTGTGGATAATCGCTATGTGAATGGCGCAGTGAAGGATATATATCCACCTTCACTGGATTTGAAGGAAACTACAGATAACCCTACAGGCACATCATATTTAGACCTACATCTCTATACAAATGAAGCGGGCCTTCATCGTAAACTATCCCTTTCTGGACAGTAATATTCCAGTGGGACCTGCATATGGCGTATACATATCACGCCTAGTAGCATTTGGTAGATCCTGTGTTAAATGTGATAATTTTAATCAACGTCACAATACATTGTTGCAGAAACTTATAAAACAGGGCTACACCACCAAGCGCCTCCACTTAAAGTTTCTCAAATTTGGCGATACATATCGCATGCTGATAGCAAAATACGAGCGTAGCGTGCAAGATCTATGGCGTTACGTTTCGTACCTTGTGTATAATTCCGCTTAAACCGGGGCTAGGGGCCGTATGAATCCATGTACTTTAAGATCCTTATGGTACTCATATGAAGAGGCACAAGCAAAGCGTGACTGAGATACATCATTCTTTAGATGACGACTTTACAACGAATATTATAGATTAAGAATACTGATCAGCGATACGGATTTGATATTTTTGGAACATCATGATGTCTTGCCGGCATCATTGAAATCTGTTGACCGCTTCTCTCTTGCAGGAAACAAGCCTATGTTTATGTACACCTATAAGGGAAGTGGGAAGAGGTGCCGACATACTGACTGCGTCATATGACTTCACAGAATAGTCTTCTGGTAAGCCTATTCTAAAGCACATACCAAGAATCTAACGATTCGTGATATGTGTTTATCTCCGGTACGCTTTTATTGCACCTGTTCATGTGGCATCATGGATGATATGACCACACGGCCCCTAGCACCGGGTTGTCTTTTTGAATTTGGTGCTAATACTGTTATACGGAATATGGAATAGGTCTTTGGATTATGGACGCGGATATTCTCTAATGGACGACGGCTGAATTATGAATGACGGACCAGACGCTTGTAATCTCCCCTATCTTAGGGGTTAAGTCCGTCTTCCGCTTTTTATAGGTTCGACCCAATCTTAATTATACATACACCCACCCATGACTTGATCGCCCTGGAGGAACGCTTCAGTTTGACACTTCCTACGACGGTCATTAGGGGTCCACCTTGACCCCAAAACATCCATTCCCATACCTCTTTGTCTACTGCGCATGCGCGGAATTACGCCAACCGACCTAATCGGACAACCAGGGCCTCACCTAGACCCCAAAACGTCCACGCTATTTGCCCAATGCGCACGGCGACTTTTTCAAAAAAAATCACCGCTTAGCTTCGAGACCCCTCCCATCGTGTTCTATGTGGTGAGACGAGAAAAACAAGATGCCACAGCCCATATCTACGGAAGCATAGCTAGGACATGGGTGAGAATTTTATTTCCTCCACAAAATTATCTCTTAACTTATCTCCGACCCGGAGAAAATTATCTCCGACCCCGAGATACATCTCCGGCCCGGAGAAAATTATCTCCGACCCCGAGATACATCTCCGGCAGGGAGATAATTGACCACTGAGAGTCGGGCTGCGGTAACAATCGCTGCAACACCATTGGTCAATTATCTCTGGGTCGGAGATGTATCTCGGGGTCGGAGATAAGTTTCTCCGGGTCGGAGATAAGTTAAGAGATAATTTTGTGGAGGAAATAAAATTCTCACCCATGTCCTAGCTATGCTTCCGTAGATATGGGCTGTGGCATCTTGTTGGGACGCGGAGAAACTTATCTCCGGGTCGGAGGTAAGTTTCTCCGGGTCGGAGATAATTATCTCCGGGTCGGAGATAATTATCTCCGGGTCGGAAATGTATCTCCGGGTCAGAGATAATTATCTCCGGGTCGGATATGTATCTCCGGGACGGAGATCATTTCGTGGACGGAAAAATAATTTTCACCCATGTCCTATCTATGCTTCCGTACATACCGCAAATATCCAGGAGTGGTTTTTCCCAGTGGGTCCAACATTGCCCACTGAGCCTGTATGGGCCTATCCACCCCATGAGACCTACCTGAACTTTTCAAAATAATTCATCGCTTAACCTCGAGACCCCTTCCATCGTGTTCTACGTGTGAGACGAAGAAAACAAGATGCCACACCCCATGGTAAAATCCACAAAATCAGGGAAGATCACCCGGAATTTACCCCACATAGGTTTCGCCTAGTCCGAGTTGTCTTCCTTGCCTCCAGATGGCAGCACGATCGATGCCAACAGGGGAATTCCCACAGCATCGCCGCCATTTTGTTTATTTTATGCGGGAATTTACTGGACACGACACGCTCGACCCTGTGGTCGCACTGATCCTAGACTCCTCATAATAACAACACCTATAGGTTATCTTTATTACTATAAGTCTTACTTCCCATGGATTCATGTATTTTTTCGCGCCAATACGGTTCTGGGGAAACCTGTATGGTGGTTCCCCACTTGCCATTTATAATGGGCACGGTGATGGCGATTTTGTCGGGGACCCTGTTCGAGAATGACGTGCGACGACCCCTTTTGAAAGAGCTTATTCGGTCGTATTGACCCTAGAAATTTGCATATGACCTTTTGTGACTTCACACGAGCAGCATGTAGAAAAAAACGATTCACGGAGAATGACGTGCGATACATATTGACCCATGCGCACCATTATCAATATCCGGTAAGAGTAAATCCGACCGTATTGACCTACTTATTTGTTCGCCCGGGTATCACATGATGGTCACGTGACCAAGTATCCCCGTTAAATTTTACCTGGGGAAACAAATAAGTAGGTCAATACAGTCGGATTTACTCTTCTATTACTACTCTCGAGTAACAGGGCTGCGAAGTAGTGCATTCGTGCAAAATAGTTGATTCTGAGGTGGGAACAATTCCTATTGTTCTCTGTAAACACATAAAGATAAACGATAACCAGAACCAGATTTGGTCTACTACTACATATTGGAACAGCAAGTACGCTGTATCAAGCTGGTTCTGGTTATCGTTTATCTTTATATATTTGTAGAAAGAAATATTAGGTGTTTTTGCCTCAAAATTGGCGATCTTGCATGAATGCACTACTTTGCGGCCCTGTTATTCGCGAATGATGAGACTCGGTGCCTTGAAACTTTTCTGAGTATACAATACAATATTGTACTTCATGCCAAATAAACAATTTCTTGTAGATGCAATATTTTATTTTTGCCACTTTACCGCACCTGTTCTGTGACCATTTACCCATCCAAACATACGTGGTTCTTTTCGACAATAGAACCTTCATTAAGGAAGGACTACTTCTAGTATAACCTTTTACCTTCGGTATAACATCCAGAAATTGGTTACAATTCTTTCTGACTAATCGCTGCTATGCTGTACAGCGGGTTAATATGTCCTCCGTTTATGTTGGAAGAGCCACTATGACATCAGAACTGTTCAAGCGAGTACCGAAACTTGCAGGTCGAAGTACTAATTGTGGTAGTTTTATCCTTAAAAGTAGTTCAATAGACGAGATGTGATAGTTTGAAATACGTATCTGATGGTACCAGTGCTTTGAAATACAAATTTGAACTACAACTCTTTTTAATATCTCGAACTATTTAGGGTAGCGAATACTTAGGGAACTTACCGTAAAAAAGTGGATGCATGGCAGAAACATTCAACTACTTTGGCAGTTCGAAATCCTTATTTTATCAGTGCTATGTAATTTTAACGGGGATCGGAATGGCCGGTGATTGGTTGATTTAATGTACAGTACTATTAAATGGTATCCTCAAATTACAAGCGTCTGGTTCGTCATTCATAATTCAGCCGTCGTCCATTAGAGAATATCCGCGTCCATAATCCAAAGACCTATTCCATATTCCATATAACAGTATTAGCACCAAATTCAAAAAGACAATCATAGTACACATAAACATAGGCTTGTTTCCTGCAAAAGAGAAACGGTCAACAGTTTTCAATGATGCCGACAAGACATCATGATGTTCCAAAAATATCAAATCCGTATCGCTGATCAGTATTCTTAATCCATAATATTCGTTGTAAAATCGTCATCTAAAGAATGATGTATCTTAGTCACGCTTTGATTGTGCCTGTTCATATGAGTACCATGAGGATATTGAAGTACATGGGTTCATACGGCCCCTAGCCCCGGGTTAAGCGGAATAAGACACACGTTACGAAATGTAACGCCATAGATCTTGCACGCTACGCTCGTATTTTGCTATCAGCATGCGATATATATCGCCAAATTTGAGAAACTTTGAGTGGAGGCGCTTGGTGGTGTAGCCTTGTTTTATAAGTTTCTGCAACAATGTTTTGTGACGTTGATTAAAATCGTCACATTTAACACAGGATCTACCAAATGCTACTAGGCGTGATATGTATACGCCATATGCAGGTACGACTGGAATATTACTGTCCAGAAAGGGATAGTTTACGATGTCGAAATTGTAATCATCTCTTTTGTCATACAGTCGAGAAGGCCCGCTTCATTTTTATAGAGATATAGGTCTAAATATGATGTGCCTGTAGGGTTATCTGTAGTTTCCTTCAAATCCAGTGAAGGTGGATATACATCCTTCACTGCGTCATTTATATAGCGATTATCCACAGCGAGAAGATCGTCTATATAGCGTTTGGTGAATGAGAAGGAACGGGCTTTGAATGGATCGGTTTTTGAAAGCGCCTGCATATAGTCATATTCATAAGAGAACAGATATAGGTCAGCCAATAGGGGTGCACAATTAGTACCCATTGGAATACCTATACGCGGTTGATATATTGTGTTGCCAAATTTCACATATATATTTTTAATGAGAAATTCAAGCAACTCTATAAACAAAGAAACATCCCATGAATGATATCTTTTGTATGTAGTAGAGCTAAAGAATGCTTTATGGCTTCCGACATTAATATATCGACGATCAGTTTTATTGAACACAGATACTATCAATGAACGTAGACGGTCAATAAGGTCCTGATGAGGGATTGTAGTATAGAGAGTCGAGAAATCCCATGTGGATACATGTCTGTACGGTATGTGACATTTAGCATCATGCAATGTCCAGTTTTTATGTCGATATGTTTTAACCGTGATCATATTATCAATGTGCAATATCCAGTTTTATGTCGATATGTTTTAACTGTGATCATATTATCAATATGCAATATCCAGTGTTATGTCGATATGTTTGTTTGGTTTTACGCGCAGTTGAAACTTCTGCAAATCTTAGGTATTCCAATTTTATGTCGATCTGTTCTAACTGTGAAAATATTATGTATAAATGCAATAGGTCATTTTAAGCGATTATTATTGTTATCTGTTGTTTTTATTATAATGCTCAGATATATTAGCTCTTATGAGCTAGCGTTGTCTTATATTGTAATTCTGAGTTTAAATAAATCTTGTATCTTGTATCAAGTTCTTCCGTAAGACATTTTTAGTTTTTCAATATCCACATACCTTTCCCAAAATGCTTTTACCTCCTGAAGGGCCCTCGGCAACAGGGTTGAAAGGAGCTTGGTGGTGCAGCTTCTAGAACTAGCTATGAATCTAGCTTTGTATGGTGATTTATGCATTTTGGGAGTCCAGTATACATTTGGTATATCGTTATGTTTGGTTGGAAGACAAATACCTCTTTCCCTGAGAAACGTGTTGTGATTGTTAAATAAATCTTCCAGAGTAAATGCAGTTTGAGGGTAAGTAGACATATTTGATGACGATATGTTTACACTCAATTCTTCAACCTGGTAATAGTAATAGTAATATTTACATATGAATGTTATATTATTTGGAGCTTTGTCTGCTGGGACTATGACGAATTTACTCTGGAGATTTGCTAGAACTTCTTGCGAATTGGGGCTTCTCAGTATTTGTTTTGCTTGGGGAAGGGTACTTCTGTCAATATGGCGGATTGTTTCAACGACCTTGCTCTTGGTGAGGTCCAGGTCTTTCCTCAAAGGCAGACTTCTGTGACAAAGGCTTTTGCCAGCATCCCAGAGATTGAGAGCAGATAGCAATCTCACACCTTTCGTAAACAAGATTGACAACTGTCAAAAACTGCCAGCTATGATTGGCTCTCACACAAGGAATTTAATCCAATCAGGGAGGACTCCACTCCCCTGTTAAGCCTTCCTTGTTTCCCACAACAGGATGTCTAGAGGAGAGCCACATCATTTATTTAGTCCCATATATTTCCCCAGCCGCATGGCCCAGCAAATAACATTGATTACAATACTTGAACCGAGATACATCCACCCCCACGAAGACTGCACCAACGATTTGTCACGCTCTATACATCGATTACTTTAATATTAATACGTGCCCGTGCACCGAATGTAGAACAGCGACCATTTCTCATTCTTCATATGTTTGATTAATTAGTCAGGAGGCAGTTCGATGTATATAGGTGAACAACGATATCCGTACATTATAGGGTCTGTCCAACGGTGCACTTCTACACCAGGGATTAAAGCTTTTGTCTCGGAAAGTTCCGAACATCACCGAAAGAAAGTTTATTTGCTGAGGCAGATGAACATGCATTGAAAGCACCAAAGATTAAAGCTGTCACTGCATTGTGTAACGAAATTGATTAATCTTTTTAAATCCCGCATATAACTGTGTTTTAAGCCGCAGCATGCAGATTTATATTCAAAGAAACCCATCTCTTATTCCACCTCTTGGAATTCGTATTAAACCACACATTGCCAGATTTTAGTTGAACATTATTTTTACCATTTCCTCCTTGGCGGTTAGCCAAATCGCAAGTAGATATTAGACTGACAAAATTTTAAACGGCTGACACAAACCAACTAGTGCATCAACAGAGCGATGTGTGCTACTATTTTTAGCTCCAAAACCAAAACCTATCGATTGCCCGACTAAAGTTCTATTTCTACTGCAGAAGATCTTCTGACGGCCTTGGAAGGTATTGGGTCCAGCACAATTAAAAAGTATATCATATTCTCAGACTCTCTGTCATGTGACCAATATTAGATCTACAACTTGTCCCTCCATCTTGAATATTCTAAAGTTATCAACAGTTTAATAGAGCCGACTACCTAGTCATGCTGGCATCGCAGGGAATACTGATGTTAATACAAAGGCCAAGGCAGCACTACATGACAAGGTTAACCATCGTGGGGTCCCGTATCGCTATTTCAGACCTTGTATGTCTGACTATATGAGAAAGCTATTCCAATTTTACGGGATGCTGATGTTGGCAACATGAATTTAAGAATACTATAAGTTATACTCCTCTTAGCAGTCAGAAACGTTTCGATCACGCTATAATCAGGCGTTGTAGAATCGGTCATTCACGACTAGTCACGAAACATTTATTAAAAATTGAACCAGCGTGTTCTCCATGTCATGAGAAACTCACAGTAAAACATATTTTGATCGACTGTATAGGTTTTAAGATTGTAAGAGATCCCTTTTTTCGAGCAGATACTTTAGAAGATATTTTTAGTCCGGTAAAACAAGATTCGATTTTAACATATTTGAGAGACATCGGTTCGTTACATGAATTGAATGTATACACAGGTTTCCATAGGTGTTGTGTTGCTCACTTTTAGATTGCTTGGATTTTGACTGAATGTTAACTGATCGCCGATATATTAATGTACGAAGCCATAAAGCATTCCTTAGTTTCACTTTATATAAGGGATATCATTCATGGGATGTTTCTTTGTTTATAGAATTTCTCATTAATAATGTCTATGTGAAATATATGAACAGTGGGTACCAATTGTGTTAGCTATAACTGCTCTAAAAAAAACAATTAAAAGTCCGTTCCTTCTCATTCACCAAACGCTATATAGACGATCTTCTCGCTGTGGATAATCCCTATATTAATGACGCAGTGATGGATATATATCCACCTTCACTGGATTTGAAGAAAACTAGGTATCCCTAACGGTACATCATATTTAGACCTGTGTCTCTATAAAAATGCAGGAGGGGGGCTTCTCTTTCGTCGAATTTATGACAAAAGAGATGATTACAATTTCGACATCGTAAACTATCCCTTTATGGACAGCAATAGTCCATGCAGTGGGACTTGAATATGGCGCATACATATCTCGCCTATAGCATTTCCTGTATCCTGTGTTAAATGTGACGATTGTAATAAACGTCACAAAACAGTATTCCAGAAACTTATAACAAGCGTCTAGTCCGTCATTCAGGGCCATACCACCAAGCGTCTCCACTCAAGTTTCTCAAATTTAGCCTATGTTTATATGATTGTCTTTTTGAATTTGGTGCTAATGCTGTTATATGGAATATGAAATAGGTATTTGGATTATGGATGCTGATATTCTTTAATGGACGACGGTTGAATTTTGAATTACGGACCAGACGCTTGTAATTGTCGATATACTTAAATCTCTCTCTCTCTCTCTCTCTCTCTCTCTCTCTCTCTCTCTCTGTCTCTGTCTCTGTCTCTCTCTCTCTCTCTCTCTCTCTCTCTCTCTCTCTCTCTCTCTCTCTCTCATTACATTCCCAACCGACTGAAGCATGGTGACCTTGCGTGACGTTCCCAGGGAAAAGTGGGGGAGAGCGAACCTCCCTTTTGGAGAATAAGAATTCTCATACAAATGCTCCTTTCAGACGGAAGCGAACTCCCTATTTTATGATGGCCGAGAGGGGCCATCGCACTTCGCCTCAAGAAGTATGGGGCGAAGTCGCGATAGTACGAAGTCGCGAAGCGATAATGCGAAGTCGCGAAGCGATAATGCGAAGTCGCGAAGCGATATGCGAAGTCGCGAAGCGATACTGCGAAGACGCGAAGCGATATTGCGAAGACGCGAAGCGATAATGCGAAGTCGCGAAGCGATAACGCGAAGACGCGAAGCGATAACGCGAAGACGCGAAGCGATAACGCGAAGACGCGAAGCGATAACGCGAAGACGCGAAGCGATAATGCGAAGTCGCGAAGCGATAGTGCGAAGTCGCGATACGCGATACGCGAAGTCGCGATACGCGATACGCGAAGTCGCGATACGCGATACGCGAAGTCGCGATACGCGATAGGCGATACGCGAAGTCGCGATAGGCGATACGCGAAGTCGCGATAGGCGATACACGAAGACGCGATACGCGATACGCGATACGCGAAGTCGCGATAGGCGATACGCGAAGTCGCGATAGGCGATACGCGAAGTCGCGATAGGCGATACGCGAAGTCGCGATAGGCGATACGCGAAGTCGCGATAGGCGATACACGAAGTCGCGATAGGCGATACGCGAAGTCGCGATAGGCGATACGCGAAGTCGCGATAGGCGATACACGAAGTCGCGATACGCGATACGCGAAGTCGCGATAGGCGATACACGAAGTCGCGATACGCGATACGCGAAGTCGCGATACGCGATACGCGAAGTCGCGATAGGCGATACGCGAAGTCGCGATACGCGATAGGCGATACGCGAAGTCGCGATAGGCGATACGCGAAGTCGCGATAGGCGATACACGAAGTCGCGATAGCGATACGCGAAGTCGCGATAGGCGATACGCGAAGTCGCGATACGCGATAGGCGATACGCGAAGTCGCGATAGGGATACGCGAAGTCGCGATAGGCGATACGCGAAGTCGCGATACGCGAAGTCGCGATACGCGATACGTACGGAGCCGCATATTGTGCACCAGTTCATAGTTGTTACTCGACAAGTCGACTGGACACATAACGACTTGACGCGTTATTTTGACGACTTGCACCACTTCTTTTGCAACATAACGACTTGCTTAAGTCGTCTTGCCGAGTTTTTTCACATCAAGTCGACTTTCATTAAGACGACATATTACCCAAGTCGACTTCCTTTAAATCGACTTTTCAACAAGTCGATTTCAACAAAGTCGACTTAAAAAAGAAGACGAATACATTATGTCGGCTTGACTACTTACAACTCGACAAGTCGTTCTATGTATAACGACTTGCCGACTTTTACAAGTCAACTTGTCGCGATATACCATAGAAAGTCGACTTTTATGAAGTCGACTATTTACATAAATCTTATAAGTCGACTTGGCAAAAGTCGACAAAATGTGCTAATTTGTCGTCAAGTCGACTTTGAAGAACTCGACAAATAGTAGTTTTGTACGGAAGCACTGGTGAGCCATCTTCTTTTCCTGAAAAACAGAATATGTCGACTTATCAGAAGTCGACTTGTCATCATCATCATCACAAGTCGACTTATGTATGTCGACTTATTCACTTTTATCACGAAAAATTGCGTTACTTATGATGACTTAGCGTCTTAAAACTAGAAAAGTCGACTTTTCAAAAGTTGACAAATCCATTTAAAGAAGGTAAGTCGACTTATATAAAGTCGACATATTTATGTCAACGGGATAAGTCGACTTCAGAAAAGTCGACTTATTTTAAAACATAACAAGTCGCCTTTTACTAAGTCGACTTATTGCGATTATCGCGGCAAGTCGACTTTATTAAGTCGTCTTATTTCGTTTTATCACGAAAAGTCGACTTTTATTAAGTCCACTTGTTGTCGCTAAAGACGACAAGTCGACTTTTTGGAAGTCGACTTATCGCGTTTATTACAACAAGTCGACTTTTGAAAAGGCGACATAGTTTTATAAGTGGCCAAGTCGTCTTTACTCATATCGACTTTTTGTCTATGAAGACGTAAAGTCGACTTAATAAAAGTCGACTTGTCGCGATTTTTACGAAAAGTCGACTTTTATTAAGTCGACTTATTGCGATTATTGGGCCGTATAGTAGTGTAGAAAGCGAAAATCGAGTCGAATAAGTAGATGGGGAGGGCGATATGGAGGACCAGTGGAGAGAGAGACAGGAGGTTGTCACTATTCGAGAGCCCCTGGGAATTCAGGTATTCAACCGAGAGGTAAATGGATCGACTGAGCATGCGTGGGATCGAGTGCGAAAGCGCACAAAGTGTGGAGCGTGATATGGAGAACCAGTGGGATGAGAGACATGAGTGTCATTTACCCTACCTGGCCTGGGTGAAATGTTCTATTCTGCTCCAAAACGACGAAACCGAGGGGGCTGACACTTTCTAACTGATCATATTGGGAGCATTTTGAGGCCATTTGCGTATCCCCTTGTGCAGATGATCATGCCGTCATGTGGTATCCCAGAAAGTCGTTTTTTCAGTCTTTTCTGTCCATTTCTTTGCACTTTTTTTCTGGCCTACATTACTAGAAAGTATTTTATTTAGGCGAAGCTAATTATTCTCTTGTTATATTTAGTAGTTTTTCAAAAGAAAAATCGAAAAATAAAACTTTAGAAAAATCGACCCACAAATAGAAAAATGGTTTCAGCGAATATGACCTCATATTGATGTCATCATGAAGGCCATCTTGGATTTTTGTTTTACATTTTCGAGTAGAGCTTGACTCAAAGGTACAGTGTGGTGTGTTTCAGCACTCTAGACTCAGGGATATTGAACATATATGGAGGTGGGGGCGGGGGGTGCACGTTAAGCTCCTCCCCAGGCAGCGGTACACCCCAAATCGCCCAGGTCATATTGGATTAAACAGGAGCTCTCAGGCCAGGCATTCGCCCTAGCGTAAAACGATTCGACTCCGTATGCGCAGGGTGAAGTGCGCCTGCGCAAAATATGTGGAGTGGGATACGAGGAACCAGTGGGGTGAGAGACATGCAGATTTCACTGAACAATACTCCGGGGACCTGATAGGCCCTATTCGCCCTATGAGTCGACTGCGCAAGCGCGTCCGGTGCACCAGACAGGGATGGACAGGAGGCATACTGCGGTTTGCTTGAATTGGCCAATCATATCGCAGGATTTACCCCGGTCTAGTGATATAGCATAGTAGTATAAAAAGGACGGCTAACCGTAAGTTCGCCGGGCAGGTAACTCTTGCATTCGCCAAATGGCGTGACGGGGTGGTGGAGGTCATTACGAGCTTGGTGGGATTCTAGATTAACCTGGGAAGGATGGACATTTCAATTTGGGTCAATCAGCGGTCGACAAAAGAGAACCAATGAGTGGTCGATAAATCAGCCAATCGAGAAGCACCGGGTTTTTCCCCTGGAACATTCGTGAACATCCTTGTTCTTGTACAGTCGTTGACGTCCGCGCGTCCATCCGGGGACTGTGTAACATCCGGGTACTTCTATGTAGGTGTATAAAAGTCTATAAAACACGTCTCTCTGGATCCCACACCTCCGTTCCTACGGTTGCAGAACCAAGAGGCCAGTCTGTTTGTACGCAAAGTGAAACCGAGCCCAGGTGTACAGTTGACGCACATCAAAGCCTTGGAGAAAAAAACAGCCCAGTACCCGATTCGATGAGCACAGTCCAAGGTCGTTTCCGTCCCTAAAGGAAATATGATTGCCAACCAAGAAAACCTGTTCCTGGGGGATTTTTAACCCTAGCCTGCGTGGACAATACCAGTTATAATGGTGCTATCTCTAGGAATCTGTTCAACCTAAATGCGTTCTAAATCAATCTCGTGGCCCGACATGTGGACGGACAACAGGTACCGACACGGCCCTTACAACCCAGTTCGGAACGGTCAATTACATCCGGAGCTATGTGAACCTCTTCGCAACCACCAGTCAAATCAACCAAGACGAAGGAAATATGACCAGTAGAGACGATTTCGGCAAAGGGTACACATTGTTCTGCTTCCATCTCACGCCCACCTTAGACAACAATCATCAAGTGAGTCTCGTCAAGAAAGGCAACTTACGCTTGGAACTCCATTTCGGGACACCTTTACCCCGAACCATCAATGTGATTTGCTACGCTGAGTTTGACAACATTATTCAAATCGATAAAAGCCGTAACTTCCTGTGTGATTACGCCACTTAACATATATACAGAGCAGATTACCACCGTGCTGCGAAACGATCCGTGGACACGGACAGTGTTTCAAGGGGTGTTTGCCCGAGATGTGTTTCCATTAGACCGTTGTATCCTGCTGCTTACGTGCTCAACACGGACTCGATGGATACTTCGATCCGTACTGCCTGCCACCTCCCCATCCCGATTTAACAGACTTCATGGATCAGAGACGTGGTGTTGGAATACTAAAACATTACAACGCCTGGACAGTATGGTGTGCGGACACTATTGCTTGTTCTACCTGTAACATCGATGTCGAGGAAGAACCTTATCTACCATCGTACAGGTGTTTGACGAGTACCCCAAGGCCGAGGGCCGAGATGTATTCGTATATGACTGGGCTGCCGTTCATCTCAATGTACAAGTCATGTTATGGGCTTAAGTTTTTTCACGTAAAGCCCCCTGTTCTGGGCTTAAGTTTTTTCACTTAAAGCCCCCTGTTCTAGGCTTCAGTTCTCAAGTGGTTGTACTCATGTTGTTGTTGTTCACTGAATAACAAAAATGAGATCTCAAAACCCTGTCTTGTGTGTTTTCTGTGTAAGTATAATGCCCAATGTGGGACATGTGGGGATTCAGCCAATGAATGGACTAAGAAAGTAGCCAATCAGTGGCCTAGGATGGAGCCAAATGTAACCCATCAATGCCCAGAAAACCAACATAGGCGTTAAGACTCTCGTATGCATATAACCTGCCCGGAGCACGGTTAGCACTTCCGAATTTTCCCTTGCGGTGTTGTTGTTCAATAAAAAACTTCGTGAAAACCCACGTGGCGTTCGAATATTTTATATTAGTGAACTTGAACAAGAATGTATATACAAGTATGTACAAGTATGTACAAGTATGTAATGTGAACAAGTATATAAGACTGGAGTAAACAAGAATTAAGGTGAACACGTGTGTATATAGAGAGAAGTCACGACTTGAGTGAAGTATATAACAGTTCACAATTGGACCAATTCATCGAACTGACGTAATGTATATAGAGTAATTATTCAAAAGAATGAAGTCTAGTTCACTATTAGACAAATTCAACGAGCTGGTGTAATGTACTTATGTATATAGAGAGTAATTCGAGTTAGAGTCCAAATATCTATGTCCATTATTCATAGAGTTCACAAGTCCGGGTATAGTTCATTGCCGTCAAAGATAATATATGTAGTATTCACCAGTCCAGGTACGCCGTACTGACTCCATCGGGAAGGACTTTCCGTTTAGGGTAAAAGAAAGTTAAGGCATCCCCTCACTGAATGTACATTCGCATGTGCTGGTCGACGACTCGGAAACCTCTATTAGTGCCACTAGCACTGGCCTGGCTTTGCAGCACTTCCAGGTAGTGGATTTTGTCGATGGCAGGGTCGCCCCGGCCCTTTGCAGCTGATCTTGTTGTTTCCATCTCCACCGTAACATTCGTACGTATTGGACGACAGGGCGATCATGGCATCTCCACTCCACTCTAACCTGAAGATGCCTGGAGTCCGCTTGTCGTAGGTATAGTGGTCTTTTCTCGGTAGCCACTGGTCCCGCTCCGCTTCATACTGCGCGCGCAATTCGGGTTTGACGAGTGACTCCCAATCCGCATTAGAGACGACCATATAGGCAGAGTCTGTCCATCTCCATTAATTGCCAATCTGATGAACTGAAATACACACCCATGAAATCATATAAAAATTGGCTACCTGGTATACCATACATCCAATTTGGAGCGGTAAGTTGTAACGAATGACCCTTTTGGCTGAACTGACTTCATACCTATCATCATCAATGACGTCGACGGACCGAAACAGTGGCGAGTTGATCCTTTTGCGCGCTTGTTTGGTAGTGCAGATATTCAGGTTCTAGTGCTTATCTTGGTTGGTCACCGTTTTTCCATAGTAGCCATTGCCCGTCAGTTTCCACGATTCGCCGATAATGGCTTTACTGGGATCCTTATCCCCTTGACGACAGTCAGACGCGTGCTTTAAGGAAGCAGCTTAAGTGTGAGAGGGCCTGGCACATGGTGTGAAATTCACACTCCCACAGTTCGATAAGATCGTAGCCCAAGTCTTTCACGTAGCATGGAAGACCACCCTGTGAGTGACATGTATCGCCGCCACTGGAACACCATACTCCGTTGTTTTCACCGCCATCGGCCTATTCAAGATATCTAAAATTTATTAACTTAAACCAGAAATCCCAAACCGTAAAATTTCATAATAAAAATGAAATTGACAATTTCGCTGCATTAGAACTTTAAATGGGGTTCTGACCGATCTTCAGATTCACGTGTGGTATAGACCTACAAATAGAATGAATCTCTATGATCCTTCACGTGATGTTTGTAATATTATTGCGACTATTAACAGAAAGATGTTGACCATCACAGACAACTGCAGTCACTGGTTGCATCAATTGTTGACCAAAATGACCGAACAGCTGGATATGTTCTTTCCAAAATAACGCATCACTGTTCCAATTAGGGCCAGATGCACGACGACTTAAGTAGCATTAAGTAGCATTAGGTAGCAAAAGTCGTCGCCAAGTCGTCGCTCTAACGCTTTTTGGAGCCTCTAAGTAGCATAAATCGTCATGACAAATGCTACTTAATAGCCGAAAACGGCTACTTAAACCTTTAAGTAGCCGATTTCGGCTACCAATAGCAAAAGTCGGCAAAATTCGAAAAGGAACCATTCGCTGTTGTCTTCGCTCGTGCGCCGAATGCTAGCTATAGTGTTAAGTTGTAGATCGTCGCGTATAAATTTTCTATGTTAGAGTGGTTTTAACCCTGTCACCCCATGGGGTGTTACTACGGGGGTGGTCACCACCCTGCCTATCAGGGACGCAAAACCCTCGCACTTTACATAACCGTGACGAATGCTAGCTATAGGAATCCTTTAACAGCCAAATGTGAGTCGCATACAATACGAAATCAACAGGGTTTTGATACCTGATCTCGAAATTGTAATTCTTGACCTAGCATTACATAATTTATGACCTTTTGTGGTCAAGCCCTGCTATTTCAAAAAATTTATTGCCGACAATGACGCTTATAAGTAGCGATTGTGGCACCATTTGGGAGGTCAATTTTCGAGGTCAAAAATGCCCTAAATAAAAAGGCTAAAGTATTAGAACACGGTTTTCGAGGTCGGGGAATACAATGGCACCCTTTTTAGCTAGCAAAAATGTGGTGTAGTAGCCGATATCATGGTTCGCAGCGCCATCTGCTCATTTTTTATTTTCTCTATTTTCACAGGGTTTTTCACAAAAATTTTACAGATCGAAATTTCGAGGTCAGAAAACTCAAAACTAGTGTGGATGGATAAAACCCTGTTGTCAGAATTGTAAACCATGTAGATTTCTAAGCCCCGACAAAATCTACTTATAAGTTAAATAGCATCTTGCTGTACCATTTTTTGAGATCATTTATTGAGGTCAAAAATGACCTCAACCGTAACCGTAAGACATGGGAACACGGTTTTCGAGGTCGGGGAATTCAATGGCACCCTTTTTAGCTAGCAAAATGTGGTCTAGTAGCCGATATCAGGGTGCGCAGCGCCATCTGCTCATTTTTTATTTTCTCTATTTTCACAGGGTTTTTCACGAAAAATTTACAGATCGAAATTTTTGCGGTCAATGACCTCATATTATGAGTCGGCGCATGAAACCCTGTTGACAGTAACAGCCGACGAATTCTACATATAAAAAGTGACCTCATCTAGCACTTGTCGGCGGGCGAAAAACCCTCGTTTTTCAAATTTCCGTAGCGGGGTTTTCAAATGTTTTTCACGCAATAGCTAGACTGACCTCAACGGAACAACCTCATGGAATTCCAGATCTTAAGGTCTTAAAATGTGGGCGCAGGACATTCTCGATCAAATTTCGAGGTCAAGGTCAAGGTCATCAGAAAATCTGACCTCGCCATCGTGATCAGCGACCTCGAAAGTACTTATGACCAAGTTTTCAGCGAAATCCAAAGTGGGTCAAAATTTCGACTTCTCAGAAAAATGCAGTAAAACTGAAAAACAGCAACATATGGAATTCGAATAAAATTTATCATCAAATATTTTTAACTCGGGTTTTTTGCACTCAAATCGCTAGATATGGATCCGGGATGGCTGCGTATGAGCCCAAAATCCCGGAAAATTGAGGTATTACAAAGTTACGGGAGAAACCCCAGACCTCATTTTTTCAGCAATTTTGAGATTTTTTTTTTTTGCTCTCCTGAGGTCGTTTTTTGGTCTTTAGAGCTCAAATTTTCACAGATTATGCTTATAAGACGCCTGCATCCGACGGTAACCTCAGAGTTAAAATTATTGAAAATTTAAATTTTTTAAAAATTTTTATGTAAAAGTAAAATATGTGTGTCGGGCGGCATCTATATCGCACTTCCGGTCAAATTTTCGACCTGTATTGGATTTCCAGTCCCCCAAAACACAAAGTGCCAAAGTTTCAGCCTAGTACACCTTTTGGTTGTTGCGAAATTTTAAAGCAAATGCGACAAGGTAAAAAAGGTCATAACCAGATGTTTGATGCCCGATTAAGAGGTCAAGGTCGCTCTCAAGGTAAATTTTCATATCGGATTCGTGATCAGCGTCCTCGAAAATACTTATATATTGATTTTCAAGTCAATCCATGAAGGGAAAATTTTGACCTCGAAAAACGCCAAGGGGGTACCCTGGGAAATTTTTTCGGTCGAAAATCAAGTTTTCAGGATTTGATCCAAACTTCTCCCTAAAGTATTATCGGGGTCACTGATCACGAATCCGATGTCAAAAAAGACCTTGACCTCGACCTTGACCTCAAAATGTTTGATCGAAAATTTGGGCATGACTTTGACCTTGTCGTAAGGTCAGAAGATAATATCGGACGACCTTGACCTTTTGATATGTGATGACCCATTTACCTTGGTGTTGATCTATGACCTTGACCTTGACTCTCGACCTCAAGGTCAAATTTGCCATAGTGCATTCCGATTGTGGTATCGCATTTCTGACCCCAAGGTCAAAGGTCAAGGTCAAGGTCATGGATCAACGTCCAGGTCATGGGATCATCACATATCAAAAGGTCAAGGTCGTTCGATATTATCCTGTGACCTTACGACAAGGTCAAAGTCATACCCAAATTTTCGATCAGACATTTTGAGGTCAAGGTCGAGGTCAAGGTCAAATCCGACCTCAGATTCGTGACCTCTGACCTCTATATAGCTTTAGGGCGAAGCTTGAGGTCAGTCGCTGACAAAAAAAATTCCAACCAAATTTTCACTATGGGGGGGTAGTAGGTACCCTTAGGAATTTTTGGAGGTCAAATTTCAACCTTCATGGAATCGCCTCAAATTTTGTGTATATAGGTTTTTGAGGTCACTGATCACGAATCCGAGGTCAAAATTTGCATTGGTTTGATAGAAAAAAAAGCGTCCATTGAAGCACAGGTTAAATATTGGAATTTATGTAGAGAAAGAGGCGGCGTAGAGAAAGGGGCGGCGTTCTGCTCGCCCACATTGCTGAACACCCCAAAAAATATTAAAAAAAAGTTTAAACCATGGGCTTTTATTTGATGTATTGCACGCCGACCTAGGACCCTAAGTTTTTTTTTTACAGATTTTTGGTTTGATAGGAAAAAAGTGTCCATTGAAGCCTAGGTTAAATATTGGAACTTTTTTCGGCCGAAAAACCGGAATTGAACTAGGTCCCTAAGTTTTTTTTTAAAGAATTTTTGAAATACTGAAAATTTGCCTAGGGCTGAGTATACTGGAAAATTCGACCTTCAGTGATTGACCTCAAACTTCCTTCTAAAGTATTTTGGAGGTCAGGAATTACGAATATGAGGTCAGATTTGACCTTGACCTTGACCTTGACCTTGAAATCGAGTACCGAACATTGGCGTATGACTTTGACCTTGTCGAAAGGTCACAAGATATAAATGGACGACCTTGACCTTTTGATATGTGATGACTCCATGATCTGGACGTTGATCCATGACCTTGGCCTTGATTTTTGACCTTGGAGTCAGGAAAGCGATACCACATTCGGAATGCACTATCGCAAATTTGATCTTGAGGTCAAAGGTCAAGGTCAAGGTCATAGATCAACACCAAGGTCAATGGGTCATCACATCAAAAGTTCAAGGTCGTCCGATATTATCTTCTGACCTTACGACAAGGTCAAAGTCATGCCCAAATTTTCGATCAAACATTTTGAGGTCAAGGTCGAGGTCAAGGTCACTTTTGACATCGAATTCGTGATCAGTGACCCCGATAATACTTTAGGGAGAAGTTTGGATCAAATCCTGAGAACTTGATTTTCGACCGAAAAAATTTCCCAGGGTACCCACCCCCTTGGCGTTTTTCGAGGTCAAAATTTTCCCTTCATGGGTTGACTTGACAATCAATATATAAGTATTTTCGAGGACGCTGATCACGAATCCGATATGAAAATTTACCTTGAGAGCGACCTTGACCTGTTAATCGGGCATCAAATATCTGGTTATGACCTTTTTTACCCTGTCGCATTTGCTTTAAAATTTCGCAACAACCAAAAGGTGTACTAGGCTGAAACTTTGGCATTTTGTATTTTTGGAGACTGGGAATCCAATACAGGTCGAAAATTTGACCGAAAGTGCGATATACATGCCGCCCGACACACATATTTTACTTTTACATAACAATTTTTAAAAAATTTAAATTTTCAATAATTTTAACTCTGAGGTCACCTTCGGATGCAGGCGTCTTATAAGCATAATCTGTGAAAATTTGAGCTCTAAAGACCAAAAAACGACCTCAGGAGAGCAAAAAGAAAAATTCTCAAAATTGCTGAAAAAATGAGATCTGGGGTTTCCCCCGTAACTTTGTAATATCTCAATTTTCCGGGATTTTGGGCTCATACGCAGCCATCCCGGATCCATATCTAGCGATTTGAGTGCAAAAAACCCGAGTTAAAAATATTTGATGATAAATTTTATTCGAATTCCATATGTTGCTGTTTTTCAGTTTACTGCATTTTTCTGAGAAGTCGAAATTTTGACCCACTTTGGATTTCGCTGAAAACTTGGTCATAAGTACTTTCGAGGTGGCTGATCACGAATCCGATGTCAAAAGTGACCTTGACCTCAAAATGTCTGATCGAAAATTTGGGCATGACTGACCTTGTCGTAAGGTCAGAAGATAATATCGGACGACCTTGACCTTTTCATATGTGATGACCCATTGACCTTGGTGTTGATCAATGACCTTGACCTTGACCTTCGACCTCAAGATCAAATTTGCGATAGTGCATTCCGAATGTGATATCGCATTTCTGACTCCAAGGCCAAAAATCAAGGCCAAGGTCATGGATCAACGCCCTGGTCATGGGGTCATCACATATCAAAAGGTCAAGGTCGTCCATTTATATCTTGTGACCTTCCGACAAGGTCAAAGTCATACGCCAATGTTCGGTACTCGATTGCAAGGTCAAGATCAAGGTCAAGGTCAAATCTGACCCCATATTCGTAATTCCTGACCGCCAAAATACTTTAGAAGGAAGTTTGAGGTCAATCACTGAAGGTCGAATTTTCCAGTATACTCAGCCCTAGGCAAATTTTCAGTATTTCAAAAATTCTTTAAAAAAAAACTTAGGGACCTAGTTCAATTACTATTGCTGATTCGTAATCAGATGGGTCAGAGCTATCAGCACACCAAATTTGGAAGGAATCGGTTTTTCGGCCGAAAAAAGTTCCAATATTTAACCTAGGCTTCAATGGACACTTTTTTTTCTATCAAACCAAAAATCTGTAAAAAAAAAACTTAGGGTCCTAGGTCAGCGTGCAATACATCAAATAAAAGCCCATGGTTTAAACTTTTTTTTAATATTTTTTGGGGTGTTCAACAATGTGGGCGAGCAGAACGCCGCTCCTTTCTCTACGCCGCCCCTTCCTCTACATAAATTCCAATATTTAACCTGTGCTTCAATGGACACTTTTTTTTCTATCAAACCAATGCAAATTTTGACCTCGGATTCGTGATCGCATTTCTGACCCTAAGGTCAAAGGTCATGGTCAAGGTCATCGATCAACGCCCAGGTCATGGTGTCATCACATATCAAAAGGTCAAGGTCGTCCATTTATATCTTGTGACCTTGCGACAAGGTCAAAGTCATACTCTAATGTTCGATACTCGATTTCAAGGTCAAGTTCAACGTCAAGGTCAATTTTGACCTCGGATTCGTGATCAGCGACCTCAAAAACCTATATACACAAAATTTGACGCGATTCCATGAAGGTTGAAATTTGACCTCCAAAAATTTGGACGGAAATTTGGAAAAATTTGGTATGACTTTGACCTTGTCGTAAGGTCACAAGATAATATCGGACGACCTTGACCTTTTGATATGTGATGACCCAGTGACCTTATGTGATGACCCAGTTGACATATGACCTTGACCTTCGACCTCAAGGTCAAATTTGCGATAGTGCATTCCGATTGTGGTATCGCATTTCTGACCCCAAGGTCAAAGGTCAAGGTCAAGGTCATGGGTCAACGCCCAGGTCATGGGGTCATCACATACCAAAAGGTCAAGGTCGTTCGTCAATATCTTGTGACCTTCCGACAACGTCACATTCAAACATAAACATTTATTACCATAATTGAAGGTTACCGATTTCGAATGTTTGATCCAAATTTCAATAAAATCCATTACCGAGGTCACTGATCACGAATACGAGGTTAGATCTCCGACGGGTTAAGTAGCATTAAGTAGCATTTTGCTACGGTTAAGTAGCAAAAGTCGTCATGCGGGGCGTATCTAACGTCAAAATTAAGGTTTAAGTAGCATAAGTCGTCATGACAAATGCTAGTTTAAGCCTTTATATAGCCGATGTCGGCTACCAATAGCAAAAGTCACCACAGTTGCTTTCGCGTGTGCGCCGAATGCTAGTTATGGGGTTAAAGAGCGGATCGTCGCGTATAGATTTTCTAAGTTAGAGTGGTTTTAACCCTGTCACCCCATGGGGTGTTATTACGGAGGTGGTCACCACCCCTGCCTATCAGGGGCGGATAACCCTCGCACTTTACATGACCGCGACGAATGCTAGTTATAGCAATCCTTTAACTGCCAAATGTCATGGGGACACAACACAAAATCAACAGGGTTTTGATATTTGACCTCGAAATTGTAATGCTTGACCTAACATTATATCACTTATGACCTTATGAGGTCAAACCCTGCATTATTTCAAAAAGCGATCGCCGACAAACGCTATTTATAAATTAGCTGGGAACCCTAAAAATTAGCTGGAAAAAGTCATGAGGTCATAATATAATACGGCAGGGTTTGACCGCATGAGGTCATAAATGATGTAATGTGAGGTCAGCATTACAGTACCGAGGTCAGATATGAAAACCATCTCGATTTATAAAAGCTAGATTGACCCGACGAAATCTTAGGGTTATAAGTTATAACTAGCGATTGTCATACCATTTTGGAGGTCATTTTTCGAGGTCAAAAATGCCCTAAATCATAACCTTAAAGTATTGGAACACCGTTTTCGAGGTCGGAGAATACAATGGCACCTTTTTTTGCTGCAAAAAATGGTCTAGTAGCCCTATTCAGGGTTCGTAGCGCCATCTGTTCATTTTTTATTTTCTCTATTTTCACAGGGTTTTTCACAAAAATTTTAGAGATCGAAATTTCAAGGTCAGAAACCTCAAATCTGGTGTGGATGAATACAACCCTGTTGTCAGAATTGATAACCATGTAGATTCTAAGCACCGACAAAATCTACTTATAACTTATAACTAGCATCTTGCTGTACCATTTTTCGAGGTCATTTATTGAGGTCAAAAACGACCTAAACCGTAACTATAAGATATGGGAACACGGTTTTCGGGGTCGGGGAATACAATGGCACCTTTTTTGCTACCAAAAAAATGGTCTAGTAGCCGATATCAGGTTTCGCAGCGCCATCTGCTCATTTTTTATTTTCTCTATTTTCACAGGGTTTTTCACAAAAATTTGAAGAATGAAATTTTCGAGGTCAATGACCTCAAATTCTGAGTCGGTGCATGAAACCCTGTTGACAGTAACGGCCGACGAATTCTATTTACAAAAACTAGCACTTGTCGGCGGGCAAAAAACCCTCGTTTTTCAAATTTCCATAGAGGGGTTTTCAATTTTTTTTTACGCAATAGCTAGACTGGCCTCAGCGGAACTACCTCATGAAATTCCAGATCTTAAGGTCGTAAAATGTGGACGCAGGACATTCTCGATTAAATTTCGAGGTCAAGGTCAGGGTCATCAGAAAATCTGACCTCACCATCGTGATCAGTGACCTCGAAAGTACTTATGACCAAGTTTTCAGCAAATCCACCGTGGGTCAAAATTTCGACTTCTCACAAAAATGCAGTAAACTGAAAAACACTAACATATGGAATTCGAATAAAATTTATCATCAAATATTTTAAACTCGGGTTTTTTGCACTCAAATCGCTAGATATTGATACGGGGTCGTTGTGTTTGAGCTCAAAACCCCAGAAAATTGAGGTATTACAAAGTTACGGGGGAAACCTCAGACCTCATTTTTTCGTCGATTTGGAGAATTTTTGTTTTTGTTCTCCTGAGATCGTCGATAGGTCTTTAGAGCTCAAATTTTCACAGATTATGCTAATATATTGTCTGCATCTGCAAGTGACCTCATATTTAAAATTAGAATTTGTTTTCATTTTCTTAATAATTTTTATATAAAAGTTAAATATGTGTATCGGGCGGCATCTCTATCGCATTTCCGGTCAAATTTTCGACCGGTTTCAGATTCCCAGTCCTCAAAAACATCAAGTGCCAAAGTTTCAGCCTAGTACAGCTTTTGGTTGTTGCGACATTTTAACGCGAATACGACAGGGTAAAAGAAGTCATAAGCAAATGTTTGATGCCTGATTAAGAGGTCAGGGTCGCTCTCAATCCAAATTTTGACCTCGGATTCGTGATCAGCGACCTCAAAAACCTATATACACTAAATTTGAGGTGATTCGGTGAAGGTTGAAATTTGACCTCCAAAAAAACCCTACGCCTTAGCGAAATTTTGGTCGGAATTTTTGTTCTCACCGATTGACCTCAAACTTTGCCCTAAGCCTATATCGAGGTCAAAAGTCACGAATCTTAGGTCAGTTTTGACTTTGACCTCGACCTTCATATCAAAATGGCGATTCGAAAATATGGGCATGACTTTGACCTTGGCGCAAGGTGACAAGATATTGTTCAACAACATTGACCTTTTGATATGAAATGACCCCATAACCTCTACGTTGACTTATGACCTTGAATTTGACCTACGACCTCAAGGTCAAATTTGCGATAGCACAATCGGAATGCACTATCGCAAATTTGACCTTGACGTCGGAGGTCAAGGTCAAGGTTACAGATCAACGCACAGGTCACGGGGTCATCACCTATCAGAAAGTCAGTGACCTCTGACCTCATTTAATATGCGAAAAAAATACTTAATTTTATTTTATTTTTTTTGAAATCAATTTTTAAAGGTCAAGGTCAAGGTCAATTTCAAATCCGATGGTAGATTTTTGATCAGTGATTTTTTCTCTATTGGGTACCAAAAATTGAGATCAATCGCAGACCCCAAAAAATTGGCCGATTTTTTCGATGTAAAATTTGCCCGGAAGTGATTTCTGTCCGGATTGACCTCAGATTCATTGTAGATAGGTTTTCGAGGTCGCTAATTAAGAATCCGTCGTCAAATTGTCGATTGGTAGCCAGCGACTGGGGTCTACCGACAGAAGCCTGGGTTAAATTACGTTTTATGGAATCTTGTAAACGCCCACCCCTGGCATGTTGTGACTGCGAATTTGCGACACCCATTGCACACACACACACATGAGTGGCACCTCTATGGATAGCTGATACATTGTAGTTGTGCTTAGAGGTACGGGTTTATGTATTCCAAGTCAATCTCGCAAGCCAGGATGAAAATGTTCATGCCATATCCTGGCACAACTGAGAAACGAGAATGAAATTAACAGCCTGATTGTTGTGGAGTGTTAATGTTCACCCTTACACTCTATCCGAGCGTGCGATACATCAAATGAAAGCCCAACGTTTACGCTTTTTTAAAATATTTTTTCTGATATTCAACAATGGTGGCCAGCAGAAGGCGGCCCCTTTTTCTACATGGGGTGTTTTAGCAAAGCAGGGGCAAATCCTACATGTAACGCACCACATGCGAATGTACATTCAGCGACGGGATGCCTTAACTTTCTTTTACCCTAAACGGAAAGTCCTTCCCGATGGAGTCAGTACGGCGTACCTGGACTTGTGAATACTACATATATTATCTTTGACGTCAATGAACTATACCCGGAATTGTGAACTCTATGAATAATGGACATAGATATTTGGACTCTAACTCGAATTACTCTCTATATACATACGTATATTACACCTGCTCGTTGAATTTGTCTAATAGTGAACTAAACTTCATTCTTTTGAATAATTACTCTATATACATTACGTCAGTTCGATGAATTGGTCCAATTGTGAACTGTTATATACTTCACTCAAGTCGTGACTTCTCTCTATATACACACGTGTTCACCTTAATTCTTGTTTTCTCCAGTCTTATATACTTGTTCACATTACATACTTGTACATACTTGTACATACTTGTATATACATTCTTGTTCAAGTTCACTAATATAAAATATTCGAACGCCACGTGGGTTTTCACGAAGTTTTTTATTGAACAACA
>JAVTVY010017153.1:0-61969 GCA_036873755.1 Hanleya hanleyi | reverse complement strand
ATGAGAACGAGGCTGCTACATGTAGAACTCGTGTCATATCAAGGATTAGAGCGTCATCTGCACACTGGTCCAATAGGACTTTGACAAATAATAAGCTGTCCAGTGTTAAAATTTAATATCAGCCATGATATAATACAGTAGTGGAATATGTTCAGACTCTCAATGTGAACATGAGGCACCAGAGGTGCTACAACCCCTCAGCCGCTTAACAGTCCAGACCAAGATGTTTTTATGGGTGTAGGAGTTTGAATGCACAGCAGAGATTTATGGCGTACGAAATGGAAACCCAAGCCACAACTCATGGCACGGTACCAAATTTGACAAGAATCCGGCCCGTCCGGGGATTGACCTGGGCTGTCGTTGTGCACACCGCAGGTCATGTTAAGAACAGGCCTCAGCTCCTCAGACAGCTTGTCGTAAGAGGTGACTAACTGAGGCACCCATGGGTTTCCGGGTGTGAAAAGGAATAGAACCCCACCCGTGTGGTTCCCGGGTGTGAAAAGGAATAGGACCCAATGTCATGATATGACTGAAATATAGTTGAAAGCGACGTTAAATCATATTCACTCACTCACTCACTTGACAAGAATCCATCAAGGAATCCTCGAATTGCTCAGAAACCGAATTTAGATTTTGCCACCAGGTGGCATGACGAGCAGTTCTTAAGTTATTGCCCGGAAACGAATTTCAGCCGGACAGACAGACTTACAGATGGATGCACTGACACACGGATGGACGGACAATCAGAATCCAGTTCACCCCCTACTATCCACATATCTGTAGGAAAAAACATGTAAAGTTGTGATTTTATTGCCCTGGCCTGAAATTAAATGTTGGATGGGGCATTTGTCCATGGTTTATCCGTTCGCTGATGCTTTTTTTTTGCATATCCCAAAAAGAATGCTGTACGTACTCTGTTCAGGATTTTCATAGTATAGCTTTCATTTATCGAGAAGCAAGGACACATTTTGTTGTTGTAATACAATTTATTGTTGTAATATGTTACTTTCATCAAGTTGGATAGAGATTCATTTCATGCACACATATTGCATCTTAAAGTTGTTTCATACATCTATTCAGAAGATATAGCAAGTATTCATTGGATTTATTCAGTGTATCATTTAAAAATAAAGCATCTGTGTACTATGAACATAGATCTGTAAGGTGCTCTGCTGATAGTGGCACAAATGCATACCAAACTACTATTTTTAAGTGTTTCCAAGGCGTGGAAATAAGTAATTGATAAATGGTTATTCACGAGCAGAAAATGTTGTGGAGATCTAAACTGTAGATTTAAACTTGTACTACACTTTCCTCTAGGAGTCCTCTATGTGGTTATCTCCCTTGTCCACTACTGTGCCGGCAGAAAAAAAAATTGGTGCATGTAATATGTAGATTGATGTAGATCAGCAAAAATGCTTACAACATTCCAGGAATATTGTGGAAGTAGAATGGAAAGAAAACATTTCTGAATACAGAGAAATTATTATGTAAATGATTTGACCACCACTAGATTTTAGAAACTTACCTCAAGAAGGCCCATAGTAGATAATGTTGGAATTAAACCATGATACTGATGGACAGAAAAGTGGATGAAGACAGATGAGGACCTGACCAATGAAACATACAAAAGGCACATCTACAGATTACATTCTGTATCGGACAGAAGTTTCGCCGGCCTGCCTCCAGTAGTTCTCAAGATATGGAGTCCCGGGGAAAGAGGACGGACAGACAGATGGGTTGACAACAATAACCCTGATCCCAATCGAGCTGAGGGGTAAAAATTGATATTCCATGTTTTCTGTTTTTTTTACCCCTCAGCCATTTTGTCCTCGGGGTATTGTCATTGCCATGTACGTCCGTCCGTACGTCTGTCTGTCCATCCGTCCGTCCGAGTTTCTTGTCCGCGTGATATCTCGGTTAATATTTGACGGACAGGATTGAAACTTGCATGGAATGTGGCCAGTGCCTCGTAGTTCCGGTATAATTTTCAAGAGTTATGGCCGTTTTTCTGAAATCTCTGTGAATGGGACTTGTCCGGGCTGGATCTTGGTTAATATTGTATGGACAAGTATGAAATTTGCATGATATGTGGTCAGTGCCCCACAGTTTTGCAGTGTAAAGTTTCTTCCTGTTTCGCTTATATTTTCAAGAGTTATGGCCCTTCGTTCCTGAAATCTCCATGAATTAGGACTTGTCCGGGCTGGATCTTGGTTACTATTGTATGGACAATTATGAAATTTACAGGGTATGTGGTCAGTGCCCTGTAGTTGTGCAGCGTGAAGTTTCTCCCCGTTTCGCATATATTTTCAAGAGTTATGGCCCTTTGTTCTTCAAGTCTTTGTGAATTGGGACTTGTCCGGGCTGGATCTCGGTTAACTCTTTCCCCCATAGACTTGTGGGGAATTTTCTCTCTCTGACCCATAACAGATTTGTAATGGCGTAGCTCTTTAACCCATGGACTGATTTCAATTTTCAATTTTCACACGTTTCCAGCGATGTAAAATATCCCGTTTTATGTCCCATGTCATGTGGAAAAATATTTACCAATGGTCTCCCACAGGTCTCCCATTCTACGTAATTTGTTCACGTTTTATATCAATATCAGCAACGTTTAATCTAAAAATAAGTAATCTTGCGAAAAAATGTTTTGTGTTTGCTTTCCATCTGTTGGAAATCACGAAAAAGCGAAGAAATTGTCGCATTTTAGCTGCGTTTTGCAGCGTTCTGTTGTTGTTGTTCTACTGCAATTCCTGTATTATCGCATACCATTGTAAAGCTTATTTTCCGTACATTCGGGATTTCGCAGTTACATCATGAGATGGCAGGTATAGAACAAGCTATAACTGAAAAAGTCCCATATACTTCCTTAAAGGAGAACGAAGGCTGGTAACAAGGTGAAGTAAAACAGCATCACTCATTGGCCCATGGTTGAGCGACCTTTTCTGAGGCCCCGCGTGATTGGTGCAGTCGTTTTTTTGCGCGTGGTCGCCATGGCCAGGGGTCCACGAAACCGCCACGAAACACAGCGGGGCCAAAGAATGGCGGATAAATTTTAAAACGGGAGATCAACAGGTCCCGGGAAATGTTTATAATAAACTCAGATGGGCAGATTTGACGAGCTAGTCATCAAGGTTAGATACTTTGGTAGTTTATGCTCGAGTTGCGTGAAATTTTCAGGAATATGGAAGCAGATTTTACTATTTCTCGAACGTTTATCTTAGATCATACCAAACTCATTTGGTGTTGAATCGCGCATTTTCCGTCAATTATTTTTCTTCCTCTCCTGATTTCATTTTACCCGTATTACAAAACAAACCAACCGTATACTAGTCAGATTTATTTAAATTTTGGCTTTCTGAAAATGTATAGTTTTAATAATGTTTCACTCAAAGTAAACGCGAAAAAATTGCAAAGTAATCCATAACATGGGAACTCAGTGACACGTCAAAATGCGTCTTCATGGGTTTGGCGAACATCCGTCAAAATGCGTCTTCATGGGTTAGGCGAACATGCGTCAAAACCCGCTTATATGGGGGAAAGAGTTAATATTGTATGGACAGGTATGGAATTTACAGGATATGTGGTCAGTGCTCTGTAGTTGTACAGCATGAAGTTTCTCCGCGTTTCGCGTATATTTTCAAGAGTTATGACCCTTTTGTTCTTGAAATCTTTGTGAATTGGGACTTGTCCGGACTGGATCTCGGTTAATATTGTATGGACAAGCATGGAATTTGCATGATATGTGGTCAGTGCCCTATAGTTGTGCAGCGCGAAGTTTCTCTGCTTTCGGTTATATTTTCCAAGAATTATGGCCCTTTGTTCATCAAACCTAAGTGAATGGGATATATTTATTTGTCCAGGCTGGATCTCAGTCCATAACCGTTTTGGACCGGGAAAATGGCTATAAGATTGTTATTCTACATTCCAAAGCAGACCACATAGGGCCTGAAGTATGAAATTGCCCCAAAAAGAGTGAATTGGGTGCAAAATTCAAAGTTCATGATCGCTTCATAATTTCACCACAATATACTCCCAAGGAAGGTAGATCTCATAACCAGGTCACATTTTTATACGCCCGCCAAAAGGCGGACGTATTATGTGATGGCGGTTTCCGTCCGTCTGTCTGTCTGTCCGTCCCTCGTGTCCGGTCTATAACTGGGACAGTTTTCTATCTACAGCTCTAATTTTTGGTGAGTGGATACCCTACTGGGAGACGATGCGTCGCGTACCAAAATGAAGGTCAAGGTCAGAGGTCAAAGGTCACTAGCCTAAAAAACAGGAAATCACTGAAGTGTTCGTGTCCGGTCTATATCTGTGAACGTTTTCTATCCACAGTTGCAATTTTTCGTGAGTGGATACACTAGGTGGAGACGATGTGTCGCGTACCGAAATTGAGGTCGAGGTCAGAGGTCAAAGGTCACTGTTGCCTAGAATCAGGAAATCATTGACAGTATTCTATCTACAGTTCTAATTTTTGGTGAGTGGATGCCCCAGGGTGGAATGATGTCTTTCATACCAAATGTAGGTCAGAGGTCAAGGTCAGTGTGACAGAAAAATCAATAAATCATAAAAAATTCTAATTTTTTGTGAGTGGATTCAATAGGGGGAAATGAAGTGTCGCATACCGAAAAATAGGTCTAGGTCGAAGGTCAAAAGTCACTGTGACCCCAAAATCAGGAATGTATTAAAAATAACATTTTTTTGTGTCAGTAGATACATTAGGGGGACATGAAGTGTTACCTAGCAAAATGTAGGTCAAGGTCACTGTGACCCGAGAATCAAGGTCAAAGGTCCGTGTGGCCTAAAAATCAGGAAATCATTAAAAATTTCAAATTTTTTGTAAGTGGATTCAATAGGGCGAAATGAAGTGTCGCATACCAAAAATTAGGTCCAGGTCAAAGATCACTGACCCCAAAATCAGGAAATTATTAAAATAACATGTGTTTGTGTCAGTAGATACATTAGGGGGACACGATGTGTCACATACCAAAATGTAGGTCAAGTGACCTGAGCAAAGGTCAAGGTCAATTTGACCCCGAAATCGAGAAATTGTTAAAAAGCATGATTTTTTTGTGTCCATTGAGAAATTACGGGGAGGCGATTTGTCATCTACCAAAATTTAGGTCAAGGTCAATAGTCCAGGTCACTGACTCCAGAATCAAAAAATCTTTGGAAATTGCTTTTTTTGTGTCGGTAGATACATCAGGGGGACATGATGTAGCACATACCAAAATGTAGGTCAATGCCGAACGTCTAGATCACCTACCCCCAAAATCATGAAATTCATACAAATCATGATATTTTGGTGTCCATTGATACATTGAGGGAAGACGATGTGTCGTGTACCAAAATTTTCGTCAAGGTCAAAGGTCAAGTTCACTTATCCCAAAATCAGAAAATCATTAAAATATAACTTTTTTTTCTGCCAGTAGATACATTAGAGGGACATGTTACATATCAAAATGTGAGTCAAAGGTCAAGGTCACTGTGACCCCAAAATCAAAAAATCATTAAAAGTCACAGAAGACGAAGTCGTGAAATGCGATATTGCGTTCTGTCCATTCATCCATTAACATTACATTCTCAGAAGCACAAAATTGTAGGCCAGCTACCAATTGGAATCAAGGCTATTAAACAACCTTGAAATTTGGACCAATGTAATTCCAGATACGCGACCGGCGACCACCTTGCATCAAAACATTGTATTATTACTTATTGGTCGATGCTTGGAATATGTATTATGCGAGGCATGCCGAAAAAAGTGACTGAAACAGAATTTTTATAATTATCCAAATTAGGCCTCCACAGACCAATACAGAACAGAACAACAATGGCAGGGCAGTGTCAGATTAAAGCGGAAGGGGGGGGGGCATACAATTGAGCAATCTCTGATCGCTTCCTTGCTGTTTTTTTTTTTCATTTTGAACTTTGCCGATTTCCTGCATTTATTGCAGTCCGGACAAACACTTTTTTGAGGGAAAACCTTGCAATAGGGTCCAAACAACGTTTTATTGCATTTTTCATATCTACAACATTTACATATCAGGTTTCACCGATGGTTGCCATGTTTTTGAGGAAATCGATAACGAGGTTTCACTCTCGAACCAGACTTTACATAATTTTAGAGCAACTTTTGCAGTTTCCTCTTTTGTAAATGACTGAATTAATTTCCTTCATTGAAGATCATTTGAATCCACTGAAGATTGTAGACCGTTAACTTTAGATAAATGATCTAGAGGCATAGAGTTCTCATTAGGTTTCGAGAGCTTTGGCGCACTTTATGAATTACTCAGAGATCACCAACTCAATATTGAAACTGGCAGGCACAAGAAAATAGGAGGATATGTGGAAAGTGTGATTTAAATATGATTGAAGATGAGATTCATTTTTTGTTGGAATGTCCCAACTATAATTTCAATAGGTTTGAGCTATTATCCTTGATTAATAAGACAAACTTCAATTTTAAGTCTCTATTACCTCATAACCAGTTCATCTGGTAATTAAGTTGTGAGGACCCTGTTATATGCAGGTCTCTTGGCGTATATGTATGTGTACGGGCAGCCAGAGGCGGTTCATAGTCAGATCTTTTAAATATTGATATTTTCTCACATTAGTATGACTAACCTCACAGGACCTACGAAGTAGCGTGAGGAAGAGGACTTGGCGGTCCAAGAGTACTGTAAAAGGTCACCTTGATGACTTGGGGGTACAAGTGTAAAAGGTCACCTAAATAGGTCAAATTTTCATCAAAAGTAGGTCAGCTCTGAACTTGCTGGTAACAGTCCCCTAATGCACATTCATGCCAAAAAATCAAGGTTCTGATGTCAACGGTTCCCCTTATTTTGCCGATGAAAGTATTCGGATGGACTGACTGACTGGACTCATTACCAGACAATTTGCAAATGAGAGCCTACATGTACTTATGAGAAAAAAATATTTGTGAACTATGGTACCATACATATTACACAGTTATAAGAGCCGATGGATTTGAGACAAGTCAACTTTAACAGACTGTACTATTTAAGTATTACTTCCAAAGTATGCCACCTTTATGACATATCTTTTCAACGGTCTCTCTTCAACTTGCATGGAAAAGGAAGTTTACTGTATCAAAATGAGCTGCCATCATAGCTCCATATTATCAATTCATTATCCATTTCCCCTTGCTTGTGGGAGTTTCTTGAGATTGCTTTTAAGTAAAGCCATTAATTGACTTCGTGCGTTCATTCATCAAATCAAATCTATATTCTGTGATTGTCTGCCTTATATTGGGCTCTGTGATTAGCAAATAAAAACCTTGAACCAGCGATCTATAAACAGGCGAACACTGACGGAATTACTTCACTTTGCTTCAGGCTTAAGCCCACACCCAGGACACGGGGTGACCCAGTGGCACTCCGAAGAAGGTCAAAACACTCGGGATACCTACCGGAGATAATCTAGCTCCGAGAAAACAAATCAAGCTCTGGATAAATGCTCCTGGTAAAAATTAACTTGGAGGTAATCCATACGTCAGCATTGACAAGGGGCAAGTCAAGGGGCATTCATTACATCATCAGCCAACACAGTCAGTCATCCTACCCGAAACAAAGTAGCTCGTGACTACACAGGAGTTGTCTCCCCAGATGTGACTGAAGCTTTTCTAGACCGTTGATGCGATGAACAACCCCAAACCAGATGACCTCGGGGTAGCTTGGAGATAACAGCTGTCCTAACACAGGAAATTATACAAAATAACAGCTATACGAGAGCTTCCTAACACAGGAATTATACAAAATAACAGCTATACGAGAGCTTCCTAACACAGGAATTATACAAAATAACAGCTATACTCATGAGAGCTTTCTACCTTCATTTTCTTCATATACACCGTGGTGACGTATATTGAATTGGTGCATCAAAAGTCAAGATTCTTAATATATTTGGTGCTCTAGCTTACAAAGATCTAGGGAAAGGTCTTGGTGTATTCTATTGTTCTCACAAACAAGGTGAAACGAGCTGAATAAAATATTGTTATTGATTGAAGATTCAAACAGCATTTTTCCTGTATTCTTTGTTGAGTATTCGGTGAAATGCACATTCCAGTTGAAAACCAGTGGTGTCGGAACTGTGAACTAAAGGTGTTTGATAGACAAATAATTAATCGCCATCCTGACCGATCAAGTATTTCTCTCACGGATTGGAGTACCGGTGGAGTGTAACAATATCATATTTACAAAACAAAATATTGATTTTTGACAAAATTACCAGCTCAGCTGGAGTTTCTTCATTTATTGCAGGAGACCAGGTGCTCAAAAAAGTTGAATGTAAATTCTGCCAGGTACTAATTACTGTAACTTGTCTTCACTGATTTCTTCCCATCTACATGTACATTGAAAGAACAAATTATGATGCTCCTTCCTTATAGCCTATATTGAACTGAACAAAAAGTCCTTAGAGGCATACAACTTCACTGAACGCCCATTTCATTTCCTTAAAAACAAATGACATAAAAGTGATTACCACTCTAATACAGAGAGGACAGGTGCGGTGAAGAACGTATTGAAGCCGTAATCACGGACCCGTGAGTGTGATTAATGTTACGTCATATCTAGCATCAATGTGGGACGTTGTATTGTGATGCTCCGGTACTGCACAAACCAAAGGCTTTAAGGCTTTGTGACGTTGTTAGCATTTCTTAGACATCCTGGTTTATTTTCTATGACGACATGTACACATGAATCTTTATTTCTGGCTATGGTATGTGTTCATATGTTATTCTTTGGGTCAGATGAAATTGTGCCATATTTCGCAATACACATGGATCTGTCGATGTCGAACGTTGTAAACTTGTCAAGCAAACTTTGGTTACGTATGTGTATCTGGCTATAGGTAGTGCTAGCAATCGTGAAATTAGGGTTGGACTAAGAGAAGTCCGGATGAAATTGCTCTAGTACAGACATATATTGAAGCCCTTTGGGCTCTTATTACAGATTTAAACACCTGATAAGCTCACTCTTGAACTTTATTTTATTATATTTAAAAGATAATGACCCAACATATACTTGTATTTGCATATACTTGTATGTACATATACAGCCAATATCAAGCTTGAAATTAAGGCACATGATATTTATCCGATAAGTCCCAGTGCAGAGCCTGAAGTGTTGATCTATTTGATAGAGATGTACAGTGCCCAGGGAATGTCAAAATGACTGATATCAATAATTATTCCCTCATGTCGCATATCATATTCTGTGATTTTTGAGTCAAAAGAATATCACAAAACATTGGCAGTTTATCAGTCTCAAGTCTGATCTATTATTTTGCTGGAAATTGGGATGTTGAGAACCCCCCCATGCAGGCCTCCAAGTCACTCCTATAGTCCCTGTAATTCCTGGAAATCTCCTATAGTTTGACTATTTCTCATGAAAACTTTCACTTATGCTCTGAAACATGCCAAATTGGCACCAACACAGACTTTTAAATCTCTGTTTGTTGAACCCAGCAGCAGATAGGTCTTCTCAATCATTGCCTTTATGACCACTTTGATGTGAATAATTTGATTAAACACCAGCATGTAAATTACATGTATCCAGTTTGTAACCTACAATGTAGTAGTGACATGTCCTACAATCTTACATTTCCTATATTTTAATCAGAAAATTCCTATTTTTCTTCTGCATTTTTCCTCCTATATTTTCACTGTTAGTCAACACAAGCACAAGCAGTTTGTGCTTAGCACAAGCAGTTCAAGTGCTCAACACAAGCCATTTCAGTGCTTGTCAGGTTCACCATATACATGTACAATGGTTTCTATAGTAGTCCAATTACAGCAAGTGCTTCATACACACTAATACCAAGAGTGTTTTAGTACATTAGAACAGGGAGTTGAATAAATTACAAAAAGCGAATGTAACAATATAATTATTGAATTTGGGAGCTTGAATTTGTTGCATTCATTCAGTCTGACATGTCATTCTGAACTGGTATGTACGTTTTTCCGTAAAACTTGCACTAAGGCTACAGAAAATTTATTACTGTAGTTTCTCTAGTACATCTGAAAAAAACGATGGCCATGTGACTTTTTATTTTATTTCATTTTTTTTTTTTGGCAGTACGGGCAGATTTTTTCTCAATATTTTACTCCCTCTATAACTCCACAGACTCGTCCACAGCAGGATGCTCTCATATACAGTTGATGCATCTTCAGTAATCTCGCCGTTAATGTTGAAAGATCCATCCATAGAAATAATTGTCCAGCGTTCAAAACAGCTATTTTCTGCTGTTGAAATAGTATGTGGGAAAATGAATGGAGGTTCGGGTTCCACGTGTGACATACTGTGATTAAAAGTATCTATTGCCATAGACTGGTTGCCTCCCCTGCATGTCCATAGAATAGACAGGTATTTTACCAGCATTCATTCTGCTGGCGATGTGGATTAATTCAAATTCTATGGGCTAATAATTCCAGTAACCTTGTAGGTTATCACATTTCAGGTTGCCTTTCATTGAGCTTTCATTTGTTCATTCCTTTCGTCCGGGTCTGTGGATGTTTCTCCAGACCCGATACATTCTGCAATGAGTCTAGATTCAGGCATAATTCGGAACCGAGAATGCCGGCCATGACCAGTCTACTGTATGGACAAACAGGGGAGATAAACAGTCTAGTACCAAGCGGTATTGTTCTAAATCAGGGTTTTCAAGGGTGTTGATCATGTTCAGTGTACATGATGTGACCTACTATGTTTTTGGCAAAGTTGGTGAGTGCCTGTGGTAGGCTGGATTGTTTTACACTCTATTTCAGAGTCACTGCTGTCAGATGTTTCCGAGTCACTCGTATCATTTGTGTATTCCCCCAGTCCAGGTAGTATCCCGATCACACGAGCCACAGATGACAATTTGCCGGAATTCTTCGATGACTTGTTTTGAGCAGGGTCATCGGTTTCGGGTGTTTCTGTTGAGTCAGAATTTGTTTCTGTAATGGAAAGGGTGTTAACAAAATATTAATTCTTTGATCACAGCCTGGACTAAGATACTTTTGCAAAGCTTTTAACAAAGTTGAGGATGAAAATTTGAATAAAGATCAACAGTGTATTTCTGTTTTGTTTTTTTACTTTTGAGTATGACGTAGCTGAAAGTCAAACATTCTCACAAGGAGGCATTCAAGTATTACATTCATAAAAAATTCAATTGTTTGACCCCCCCACCCTGGGCGGATACAGTAATTCCTCTGACAAATCAGAGATCACCTACGATATTGGAGAAAAATAAGATCGGAAGTTGTAATAATTCAATTACCCCCGAATTTAAACAAATCATGTTAGTAATGAAATGTTACCACCCACACATGTTGATCAGGAATTCACAGTCGTCGAGTTTTACTACCATAACGGTGGTAAGAATATCTAAAAATTTGAAAACCGATTGTAGAAAAACTATACGAAGCTGCGCATCTGAAATCCCCTCGGCTCTGGGTGCCAGCTATTCATTATGTATTCAGTTTGAACCGTACTACTGTGAAGATGTGAGGAACACCAAGCAGTCAAGTGACAAATATAGGCCTACAGATTATTAAAAATTTTGCAATTAGAATTGGCTCCCAAGGTTTCCATCCAATCAGAGAAATTGGCAGTCATTACTTGTCTCTTGATGTATCAATGATGTATACCATGTATCATACTGAACACTTGAACAGTACCGGGTATCAAAGGATAAATAAATCATCAGTGATTTTACATACATTGAAAATGGTAGCCAAGGTTTCCATCTAATCAGAGGAACTTGTTGTCATTAATAGTAAGTTTCTTGATGTATCGATGATGTATAGTTTCATATGAAGCACTAAGTCAGTATCAGAGATATAGATCATTAATGATGTTGAATAAATTAAAAATGGTCACCAGGTACATTTCCGCCCAATCAGAGAAACCGGTTCTGTCATTCGTTGTCTTATGATGCACCGATGCAGATGTGTACTAAGTTTCATATTGAACACTTATGTTATCAAATAATTAGATCATTAACGATTTTGCATCAATTCAAAATGGTTGCCAAGATTTCCGCCCAATCAGAGAAACCAGTTCTGTCATTCATCATAAGTCTCTTGATGCATCGAAGATGTATACCAAATTTTACAACAAGCACTTGAACAGCGTCCGAGATAGGGATCATTAATGATTTTGCATAAATTAAAGATGGTCACCCATCCTTCCCACCACTCCGAGGAACTGATGTGGTTATTCATTGCAAGTCTTGATACATCGATGTTGTATACCAAGTTTCATATACATGTAGAACACTTAAATGGTATCATAGATATATATCATTAAAGATTTTCATAAATTAAAGATGCTGTCAAGGTTTTCCCAGGGGGTGTATCCCACCCAATCTGGGACACTGGTTCGGTCATTCCTTAAAAGTTTCTTAATGTATCGATGATCTATACCAAGTTTCACACTGAACAGCGATATGGTATCCGAGATGCAAAAGATTAATGGTTTTGCATAAATTAGAGATGGCCGCCAAAGTTTTCAACCAATCGGGTACAGATTCAATAGGGTTCTGGGTCACGAGCATATGGATGTGTACTGCAAGTTTGGTGTGCCTAGGGTAAGTCATTCTAAAGATATCTTGGTAACGAGAAAGGTGTGACGGACGGACGTACATGACGACGACAATACCCTTCGGCCAAATCTGGGCAGAGGGGTAAAAAAGTATACGGTTTAAAAGGTAAATAATAAACATTTTTGCAAAAACTCAATTTCCGAAGCATTGTTGTCAACGATGTCAAAACTAAAATAAAGGTTCGTTGTGTTTCGACAAGCATCGATCAGACCTCTTCATTCCATGTCTGCTTCAAGTTAAAGCACCCTTTTTCAGGCAGAAGACAAGTAAAAATGCAAGAAAACACTTTGGCTAAAAGTCGAGTACAACTATAACCATGTACATGTATGAACAACTTAAAATAATGAACATCACAGAGTAGCTAACAATCCAATGACATCAGAACAATATTATGGTGGGCCAAGTCTCTTTTCATACCAGGAGTGTATTGTATCACAAACTGTATTCACCAGGTCAGTGTTTACACAACATATGATATAAAAATTGTACTTAAAATTATCAGCATGCGAAAACATATTGAAACTAGGGTCATCATCAGTTAGAACTTGATATAAGTTGGCTCGTTCAACTGCATATTTGTTGCAGTGATCGAACCACAAAGTGAAATTCATCTTCTATAACATTACATGAAGTACATGTACACAGACAAAATCCTGGTCGTAAATATGGTCTGGCATAACGACCCGTCTCAATTTTCAGTTTATGATTACTTTGGTGAATCTTTGCAAAGCAGTTCTAGATTTCACATTTCTACATAAAATGAGGTAATTCTCCATTTGAATATTTTCTTTGATTATTCGATACATTCTCATTTTATTGCCAGTTCCAATAACTTTGTTCGAGTCCTGCATAGAAGTACGAAAAACGTTTTCAAAATAGCAATCCAGAGAGGATTTTATTTGGGTGGGATTCGACTGTTCTATAAAATCTAAGTGTAACTTCACATCAGTAAATTTGTTAAGATCATGAAACCAGCCCGTTTGTTTACAAAGAAGTTTCCTTTGTTCCTCGAGTGCATGGTAGGTTAGCCTACCTTGGCTTTGAGACCATTAAAGACACGGAAATTCAGAGGTATATTTCAACCAACAGACATTCCTTGCAGAGCCGATCAACTAGGTCAGGAACCTTAGTGCACATGTTGAGTGACGTATGAGTAAAAGGAGGTTCTCAACTGTTACCATTAACAGCATGGAAAAGCTTGCAGTCTTCGTCTATCCATTAACACTCTCAGCACCGGGTATTCTCAAATTGTTTATTTTATTTTACAAACATAACAAACTGGATCTGGAGAATATTTTTTATCAATAAATTGGCTGCATGAATAGAATTTGAAACAATTGCACTGTTGGAAACTGAGCCCTTGCTGGTTCACTCTCTGGTAACATTGATCATCGTCCAGACTTTCGGGAATTTGCCACTTCACATGATTGTAATAAATTGATCACCCCTCTGTTTTATCACCTGAAATATCACTTCTGATGATCAATTTATTAGAGGAATTACCGTAAACAGGAATAAATAATTCCAATATGTGTCCCCTCTCCCCCTCCCTGTGGTATACATAATACTTGGATACCCCACTTCACAAGTCTTAAATCATTGTTACAATCCAACTGCATGAATTCAAGAATAACTTGTAGGGGGAAAATCCAGTATTAATGTATACATGTATTTTTAGCACTTCTTCTTTACCTTGATCAGAAAGCTTTCTCTTTTTATCACCATCACCTCCCTGGGTATCGGAACTGAAAAGTACCATATTATGTTTGGTCAAGTGCATTATTGGAAAAACAAAAAGAAAGTCATTTGAGGAAAGCATTCACTAAAATGAAGCTGATGGTCTCATCATTTAGACAAAATTTCTTGTATACACGTACTGGTACAAACATGGGGCTCTGCCTGACAAATCAAGCCCTTTTGGGGTTGCAATTCATTGAGCAATGGCAGAATTATACCAACATTCCTGACTACACACAAATTTCAATTTTCTGCAAAGATATATTGGATTCATAAGCTCGAACGCAATATATGAGGCAATTGAGGGTCGGGCGAGGGTTAGTTTTGGAGATGGAGGGTTGGGCATGATGCCCAGGAATGGGGACATACTCCCGAGTGTAAGTGTTAAGCTCCTGGAATATAAGAGGCTATATGTATGGGGTTGGGCGAGGCTTAGTTTAGGAGATGGAGGATGGGGCTCAGTGCCCTGGGGGTGGGGACATGCTCCCAAGGGTAATGGATGGGTAGAATAAGTGTAGCATGACATAAGCTCCGGAATATATGAGGGTAGGGGGTTGGGTGAGGCTTAGTTTAGGAGTGAGTGGATGGGGCGGGACATGTTCCCCGAGGAGAGTGGATAGGTTGAATAGTGCAGCATGGTGTACACTCCAGGAATATGAGGGTAGGGGGTCAGGCAAGGCTCAGTTTGGGAGATAGAGGATGGGGTTTGTTGCCCCAGCGGTGGGGACATGTTCTCCGAGGATAGTGGATAGGTTGAATAAGTGTAACATGGTGTAAGCTCCAGGAAAATATGAAGGTAGGGGGTCGGACGAGGCAATAGTTTAGGAGATAGAGGATGGGGCTCGGTGTCCCAGGGGTGGGGACATGGCCCCGAGGGTAGTGGATGTGTTGAATAAGTGAAGCATGGGGTAAGCTTCCAGAATATATCAGGGTTCGGGGGCAGGGCTTAGTTCAGGAAACATGGGGAAGGGTGAGAAACTAAAGTCCAAAGCTTTAACATTTGATGCCCTGGGAGTGAGGACATCCTCCCGAAGGTAGTGCATGGGTTAAATAAGTGTAGTATGCTGCAAGCTCACGGAGTACATATATCAGGGCTTAGTTCAGGAGACCGATGTGACTGCTGCAAATCTGTAAAGTTGAATGGCAGTCGGTGAAAATTTTTAGCAGACTTTGATTACAAAATGGGGCACTCCCTGATGGAACAGCAGACCTCAGAACTCTCTTTACCTGCAAAATAAGTCCAGATCACTGAAGTCGAGAAGGATGCAACACACATACCAGTAAAATACACCTATGCTGCAATGATATGTATGTGAGGAATTCTGATGATGGTTCAGTCACAATTAGCCAAAATGGACAAAAGACAACTGGACAGTTTGATACCATTCTCGGAGACAAAACTGAAACAGTTCAACTCACCTTTTACGTTTGATGGCACCTGCTAAAAGTGCCATTTGTGATTTGCCTTGAGAAGCTCCCACTTGAGGTTTCAACACTTTCTTCTCTTCTTTATTTGCTTTAGCGGCTTCCACTGGTGTTACTGCAACACTGGAGTCGTAGGTCTCATTGAGGATAAAATAATTACGAAATTCTTTGGAAGCACAATGTAGAAGATATTTAGTGTTTTCACTTCACAGCGAATAAAGAATCTTAAAATGAGGGTGAGACTCACAAAACCCTTCGGCTTCCCCCAGGCAACTGAGAAATATGCTGAGAATTTGTAACATATTATGGCTATATTTACTTATCATTCAGACTTGTCCTTTTCACAGCATACCGGTATGATTATTCTGCAGATTTAACAGCTACATTCAAGCAAATGTCACAAAAGGGACATAACTCTGTAAAATAAAGGCTGAGGCAAATAATTCTTTGTGACTTCTACAATACAAGTAGATAAATAATTTGGTAGCTGTACCGAACACAGTTCTTCAGTTATAACTGGTTAATCCATTCAAACATATCCAAGATTATTACACCCAGAAAGGGGCATAACTCCATAAACTAAGAGCCAAGATCAAGAACTTTTTTGTACGCTTCTAGAATATGACTAGATTAATAAAAACTTGTACACTTATAAACTATATATCACAAAATAAGAGATTATTAGATCCGAAAAGGGGCATAACTCCATAAAATATGGGCCGAGACGACTAATTATATTTGTAGGCATTTAGAATACTAATGGATAAATAAGTTTCATCACAATTTTCTAGCTGTGCCAAACACAGTTAATTAGATTACATTATAATTAGATTATACATGTAACTGGTTACATTCAAGCGTGCATCACAAAATCCCTAGATAAATAAGTTACTCGAGTGGTTTTTGCCCAAAATGTGGTTATGGACATATGGACGGACGGACGGATGTACATGGCGACGACAATACCCCGAGACCAAATTGGCTGAGGGGGTGAAAAAGGAGAAACTCACAGAATGTCATTTTAGAAACTTGGAAGACAAGAAGAATTATGAATATTAGGGTCTGATAATATGGAGAGAATCTTCTAAGAGATGTCCTACCAAAGTTAAATAACTAGAACTTAATACATTCAGTATGATCTCATATTTACCTCATACACCAAGGTCATTTATCGAAATGCTCTCCTTCAAGCCAGTAAAAAACAGCGTGGTCTCTCAGGTCATTTGATTTGTTCAAATTGAGAACATGCAGATGACACTAGTACTGTACATGTGATGTTCAAACATACTTTTTCTGCATCTTATTTCTGGGCAAATCTGCCCTGGGCAACTGTGACACACTGTTAGTGATGCTAATGGGGGCGATTGGGAGGGCATAAAAAAAGATGTCCCGCTTTTATGCTAAAGGCTAGCTCGAAGCAATATAGGGAGAATAGAGATTTCTGCAAAATATATCGTACATGGATGCAAGGTCTGTAATACCAGTCTGATCATAAGCAAATGAAATGAGTCGCAATCGTTACATTAGACAAGCTAGAATGCAATGGCCACCGCCTGCCTCCTTATATCACATGATGTGAAGTAGATGTGCAGTAAGACTGGTATGTGTCGTGTTCATGCAGATGCAGATTCATATAAGAATCGAGTGTTGCATCATGGAAGATGATCTGATGCTGGAATTTGAATACTCAGACTATCAAAACATACATAATTACATGTAGTCACTCTCATGATCTCCCGCATGGTGCCTTTGCATTTCGTCTTGCGTGTGCACACTTCTCAAGGGCGTCGTTAGGGTGGGATCATTGGTGGTGAGAGACCCCCTCCCAGCGCCAAGCTGTATGTTATTTTCCTATGTATGACAACCCACTACTGGTCTCTATAATAAGTAAGCATAGGAAACGATCTCCTCGCAAAAATCCTGGCGACACCCATGCTTCTAATTCATTTGATTCTGATCGAAGTGTGGCTTATCCTGCGGATGTTCAAGCATTATGTCTGATCAAATTCTGTGGACTGACTGATCATTTTGAACATAATTCAGACCTGATGGATGAATCAGCTCCATACTTGCTCGCATAGCTTGGGTACCTCACTGGTATACATGAAATGTAACCATCGACAGAAAAAGGATATTCTCAGTTCTCTGATCACTGTAGCGTCCTCTTGTTGTCTTTGTTTGTCGATCTGAATCTGACGATTGGAGACGTAATCCAGAAACTTGGCCTCGTCTTCACCCAGACCCTTCACCTGGTTCCCTGAGGAAATAATTAATGGATAAGACTACATGGTTCATACTCCTCTGACATGTCTGACATAGAAAAAACATTGAGGACTTTTCAAGATCTACTACGGTAATCTGTCTAATAATTCTAACACTTTTAGACCAGCTATTCACTCAATTAAATTGAAAAAGTCGACTCATGAATATTGTCTTTTGTGAACATCTTGTACAGTCTCAGACAGTAGCCCAATTTTGAACGTTCTGAACACCCAGAGCTGCATACTAACAGAATATTATCTGGAATTGATTTCTGAAGTATGTTTTAATATGTGCAAATTATTAGAGAGTTTACCGTAATTTCAAGGACACAGTACAGTCAGTTCCCTAAGTATTCGCGACCTAAGTAAATTCGAAAATGGGCATTTTTTGCCAGGTCATGTGACACTGTTCCCTAAGTAATTGAAAACGGCCCATTTGCGAAAAAACGCAGTCCCAACTATTCGAAAATCCCCGATATATTGTGGTCGCAAGATTGATAATATTGTGGGTATAGGCAGCTGTGCTATGGAAAAAACTATCAACTCGACGAGTTCCCTTAGAATTATTATTTGATAAACCTTACAAACTTTTTGAGTATTTTGAACATAACCAATTGTTTCATTTTCATTATGTCCGAAAAGAAATGTATCCGATGTACTGATATAAGAATACTTTCGTGAAGGTCACTGGATGATGTCTCAGCAATAATTTTAATGAAATATTGTGATATACAGAACCAACTTTATGTACGCAACGTGTGATCATATGTAGAGCATGTGTACTTTCAAGACTTTGGGACACGTTGGATCTCTGAACTATTACATCTTCATCTATAACATTGTAGCAGTGCACAAGAAATTAAGGATGGTAATCAAAGTAATTAACATTTTGGATAATGTGCGTTGTTGCATTCATAATTGGGTAATATGAGGAAAAATAAAGAATAAATTATAGGTTAGTGACTGTGCGCCTTTGGATGACAGTGATGTCACTACATGTACAAGTGCAAGAATATAATGAAATCTTTCCCCTTTGATGTGCTGTCTGTCCAGCCATTCTCATGTTTTAATACAACGAAATGAAAGTGACATCACTGTGTGATATAATGATGCTCTCAAATCTGAATACTGAACCTGCAGCTGCATTTGATCACATCATGGCTCCTACTGAAGGTTCAGCAAAGTGGAGGAGCATATAGACAGAATGCACCGCACACTTATCATTGCTTAATAAAGTTGCTTATGCCATGCCGTTTATTTTTGATGATCAATTTCTTTCATTTTCTTGTAAATGCTAGGAACAAGTTTTGTTTTATGTGACTGGGTGGGGTGTCACGTGTGCCTATGGTGTGATATTTCAGTGGGACAGCACTATAAAATGGCAGCATTAGATCTGCTCTGTTACAAGTACATGAAGTAGGTACAGATAGATTATAGATTTGAGACGAATACATGTTTTTAAGTACTTTCAATGAAGTTAAGGTGGCATAGTACTGTTGAATTACAGAAAGCATTCTCCATTACCTAGCAGCTAAAACATGGTCACCTATAGCAGTTTTATATCAATTGTACATGTAATGTGAAAAGGTTGTCTACTATCAGTAGGTTGTACATTCTTATTAGTTTATATTGTGACAAAGCTTAATGGTCATTAATTTCTTTAATGCCCATCAATCTTGCTCAGCTCTCTGTCTAAAGGAAATTAATGGCCATCAGATTTTTCATTGCCATGAATACATGATCTGAGGCTATTAATGGATTGTGTGAAGTGATGACCATCACTGTGATCAGTAATATCCATTTAATGCAAGCTAAAGTATCATCAAGATTTTCGATTGATCGTGATGCAAAAAATTAATGGCCAAATCATGGGCACTTGGCATATTGATGGGTATTTAATGCCACAATAATGGTATTTAATAGGCTGTTTTCCAATAGTGATAAATGCAGGTTTTCAGTAAGGCTAAGGGTATAAGGCCAGCAGGGAGAGAGAGTAAAATTTGATGTCCCGTTCAGCAATGTTTCAGTCATATACCAACGTGATTCATGACGGTTCTTTCTATCAGTCATGTCAGTAGGCCTACATACTCATTTTGAACTGTTCATCATATTCGTCTTGTTTCTTCTGTTTCTGAGTCTCAAGTTGTTCAAACAAGGACCTGGGGTCATACACCTCTTCTGGGCACTCTGAAATATTGGATAGAAGAGAACTTTCACGGAATTATCACCTAATCTGGTCAGTCTCAAATATTATTGCAAGTCAAATGATGGATTTACAGCATATATTTATTTATTTATATGCTGTTCTTTCAAGGAATAGTTTCATGTATTATTAAAGATTAAATGCGAACGGTTTTAGATTATATATAATCTTATATATAAGCTTTTCATATATATTATAGAGGTTGTATAATGATAATAATATTGGTCTATCTACTTCGTTTGGTTTAATTTGGAGTACTTTTCCCGTTAGATGAACCAGAAGCTTCATAAAAGCCCAGCTAAATTGATATTTGCAAACATTCATCATTCCGTCAAGTCGCATCGGACCAGCCACTCGAAGACTGACGTCGGGCCAGGTCACTCTATCTGCTGTGATACCATCAACTAGAATCAAACATGGTTAGATAAGCGGTGTGGATTTCATTTCTTAGATCGGCCGGGGTTAACATTGCCACTTTGAAACTAGCTTTCCTAACGCTACAAGATGACAAAATACTTCAAATAAAACCAAACGTACTAGATAGACTGATATTTCCAAAATTTACGACAGTAATCCCTGTAATAATTTGATCACAGCAAGTGGAATTTCCCACCATAAAATCTGATCAAACCACCACAGAACGTTATCAAATTTATTAAAACAGGAGGTTGACAGAACGGTTAAAAAAAAATTCTCCAAAATTGGGGATTATTAAATTTTGATAGAGTTAGTAGAAGGATTACCATAACCAATGATATAAAACCTTTTGCATTTCATCTTTAAACATTTAAGTTTAAGGTTATTTCTTTCCCCTAAATACCTGTAAGTGTGAATCTAATACTATACCCTCTAATTGCCTCCCCTGGAAATCCAGGTGCTCTCTGTGCATGGCTACGATTCTCCCATTACAAAACTGAGTACAGTGGGGTCATATCACAGTTAAACAGCAAGCTGTATCACAAGGCAGGCTGTATTCACATGTATTAAGGTGGACGACACCTCTCTTTTATTGAAACTATTCATATAAATAAAGCAGACTACACAGCAGAAAAATGAAATAAAAATCAGTGGTCACTATTTCAGGTTATGTTCTGGATTCCCATCAACGTGGGGTATGCTTTGTCTCTGATTAGAAGAGAAAAGATGCCGAAAATTAACCATAAAATTTGATTTATTTGAAAAAGCTGAACATAGACTTGTAATCAAAATTTGAAATATTTCAGATGACAAATAAATCACCCGTTTCATAAAAGAATGAGGATCACTGACTTAAGTTTCTTTCAATTGGACAATATTTTTTGACACTGTTATCATATGCCTGTCTATGTTTATGCTAAAGTACAGTTCAAAGATGTGGATTGTGATGGCAAAAACAGATTTTAATTCCTTGGCCAATTGTGGCCAAAGGATATTTTCTGTGTAGCCCATCCATCCGTCTGTCCATCTTGCTTGTTAACACAATATCTCATGAAGGGTTATTGTCAGGCATTCCAAATTCATACAACATATGCAACAGGCAACGGGCGTAAAGCCTCTTGAAGATGACTGACCTTGACCTATTTTATCAAGCTCAAATTCTAATTATTGCAGTGTCTCACGGAATCATGGCTAGGCTCTCCAAATTCACACTACAGTATCAGGGGTTATTCTAGCCCAAAATCTTTCATCTACTCAATTTGAGAATTTCCTAAAACTCAATTTTTCGGCGCGCCGTTGGCGCACCTATAATTTAAAAATACTCAATATTTTCATTGTTATCATCTTTTTGTACCAGAAACTCAATATATCCATGATTTTCATAGTTTCGGCTCAGAAACTCAATTATGCAAACATTTTCATAGGGGTAACTAAAAGAAATTCAAAAAAGACATTTAAAAAGACCTGTCCATTGTACACGTAGATTGGTTCAGTAAATGCAGTCTACAGTTTTTGTATGTACAGGAATATCTAATTATTATCAGTATGTGACCATGCAATATAGAGTAAATGCTCTAATAATTCAAACATATTTTCTGTTTTATCGAGACTAAGATGTGAACAGCGACAGTTGAAACTGGTATAGAGTAGCATTGACTGAAACCAACTGCATGTCCTATGATTGAGTAATGTTATGGTAGTTTTTAAATCCTTGAAGTTGGGATATTGAAATATATCCTAATTGGGATATTTTGACCGATTTTCAAACTAAACCGCAATGGCGAATTTCGGCATCTAAAGTACAAAAGCAAGATAGAATTTACTTGACAAAACTGCCAATGCGATTGTATAATTTTGCTGAGTTTTTCTCACCCAAGTTATTCTCTCTGATATTAAAATTACATGCATTCTTTTTTCATGTTGCTGCAGTATACTTCCCATCAATCACCACTTTCGTATGTTTTTAAACAAACAAAATAACTAGGAGAATATGCCAGCTTGAAAATATGGAATTATAAAAAAAATATCCAAAGTGGGATATTTTATGATCTCAATTGGGATAGATATTTTATACCAATTGGTCCTTTCCCCTGATCTGGTAAAGGGTCATTTAGTGTGGGTTGCATGTAAAATGTTTGAAAAGTTGTCAATATTTTTAAATTAATACTCGATTATCAACCTGAAAACTTCCGTTTTCACTCTGTCCCTAAACCACAGTAAATGACCCTTACGGCGTAGCATTGTGCCGTATCGATTTTTTTCGGCGGTATCGTGTTGTACAGAATAGACTATACGACGACTGAAACAACATAGACTTTGTTATTTAGTGTAGTCTCTGATTGGCGTCAGACGATACCAGTTGAGAAAAGTTGATCCATGGAGCAGTAGGCATGGTTGATCGAACAATTTCATTCACATATTACTTTATTCACCGTGTGCTGTTGGTTTTCGGGCCGCTGGTTTGCGACTGCCCTCGTCCATGCTGTCAAAGTGTTTGTGGTGTGTTTCTATTAACGAGCACGCGCTCTCATATGTATACCACCCCTTGGCAGATCTTCGTAACGCGGTGTTTCATTGGGTAGTAATTCCAACGACATAATCACTTGTCCAATGAATAAGCGCAAGACTGAAGCCGTTCTCCTGCGTACCGTTCAGATTGCCAATATCACCTTTGTGCGGAGAGTTACACTGCGCCAGGAAACAACAACAACGACAACAGACGTCGGTTCGTGAACTCGGGACAAGATTCAAGGATTAAAATAAGTTTATTCCGATACAACTACACAACAATGAAGACCAGTAAATCAGCAAAACTCAATATTTTTTTCGCGCGCAAGCGCGCGTAATGGGGAAAATTACGAGAAACTGAATTTGTCGAGGGAAAACTCAATTTGCAAAAGTCCTCAAAACTCAATTTCGGAAATTTCTCATCGGGATTACCACGATGAGAAAACGGCTAGAAAAACCCCTGAGTATATATAGTGCAGGGCATATATTGAAGCCCATGAGGCTCTTGTTTCTATTAAACTGAGATGGTTGTCATGGCAACAAATTTAGCCATATTCAAATGAAGTTTTACATACTTTGTTTAACAATGAACATGATGAATATATTTTCAATGTACCAAAGACTGGATTATTCATCATGCAAAATTGAATTTCTTTCCTATTTGAAAACCGTATTAAGGCCTGTGTATGAGGTGTCATTCTCCACCTTAAAGAGTTGAATTTATGTTTTGGTCATGTTCATGATCCGTCAATTTTTATACAAAACGCTTTCTATGTTAATTGTATTGATGAAGGCCAAATGCACATGCACGCCAGGTTTTGGAAGGGTAGTGTCCCAGTGTTACACCGACAGTGGAAGGTTCACACTGAAAATGTGGGAATCAATGCATTGTCCAACATGTCCAAGTGCAGGCAAAACATTTGAACTAACCAGTTGGATCCTCCGGTTGTCGGACTTTCTCCCATTCCTGTTGTCTTTTCTTCCTCTTCTCTTCTAGCTCATCTTCAGATACAAACTTCTTTAGTCCAACTGGCTCTGCTGTGTTAGAGAAACTCATCTCTCAACCAGTGATATTCTGGAAAAAGAACCAACATGTAGACTCGTACCTTGCGTCCAGACTCAAGGAGATCTGGGGGAGTCTGGGGGCAAGGTACAAGTCCAAATTACATGCTGTATGTGTGGTTATTTGCTATGATCTGTAACCACCTCACTGGGATACATGTACATGCTCTCAAATACCTCGGATAGGATAACTGTCCACACTGCACCAGGTACATTTAGTCAGCCTATAAAATCTGCCTCTCCAAATATTACATTTTGCTAGATTTGGATTGGCTAATTCCTGGTCGTCCCTATCTCTCCCATGCTAAATTATCTAATTTTTGCCAGTCCAAATTTGAAATTACCTGTCCAATAGACAGATGAACGGGTCTCTGGCCAACACCGTGACGCAAAGGCGAAACTTTGACCATCTTGCTCACAGACCACAGTTACACTGCAAAATCTTTCACTCAATAATTATCAGTAGGTTCATAACAATACAATATTAATATCACAACAAATAGTCAACAAATCTCACCTATATACATGTACCACAATGAACAAAAGGTTTCATTTTTAAACTTGTTAACTTATGCCGCTTAGTGGCTGAAATTTTGAGAATGTTGCCGACTTTTCTTTTTTCAAGGTAATTTAAAACAGACGTTTCATGATAACACTTATTAGAAACATATGCAAAGCTTCATTATGGACAAATCATTCGTTAAGTAATTAGGTGATCTGCTAACTGTAAGAGCTTATAGAAAATCAAGTATAATCAAGTGTCAATAAAGATAAAGTAGTCATTTTAGAATTGATATTTATGAGAAAATGCACGACGTAATAGGGATTATGACGATGGGTACAGATAATCTGAAAGTTAGTCATGTTCCCCATATCATAATCAGGCAAAGAAATGATGCACATGGGCATGACATTCCTTCATCCACTTCTACATGTAGTCCAACCTGCAGCCCCTACAAGATATTTTGTAATTCTGATATCTATCAGGTTTATTGAAAGAAGGGTATGCCCGAATAACCTTACCAGCATATCTGTATACATGTGGCAGCCAGACAAAGATACTTTGCATGCCATTTTCTCCACCCAAAATAATGAAACACACATTTTAAGTTAAATATCTGGTTTGGAACCCATTCTAAACATTCCATGGGTAGTTTATCCGAGCATTCTCAAAATGACACCGCTTTTCTGAGCTAAAAGAGAAATTTCTGCCAGGCAATGCCAGGTCTAAAAATTTTCAGCCATAGACCTTTTCATACCGAAAATAGCCGAAAGACGTGATAACGTGAAAATCTCATTCGCGACTGCTCGGCTTATTCCGTGAAGTCATAATACCTCGCGTATTAATGGTGGAAGGATTTTACAGCTCTCAGCTGTAAACCGTGATCCGCCGCACGTGAAGCACATCACATGCTGTAGGATGTGTTTCCCCTCACATAGTCCTCGTTTGTATTTCTCTCTTATCGGGAGATAAAATATATATCCAAATGAAATGGACATTCCCTTGATTCTACCCGGGAAGATCTCTTCTAATTTGAGGTGTTTCGCTCGGTTTTCTTCTTCTATCTCCATCAGTGTCCATGGTAACGGAAGTCATACAGCTGGCATGCGCCGTTCGGAGTTTCCGCGTGATATTATTCTTTCAATATGGATGCCAATATGGATTCCTACCAGTGCGGATCGAGGTTCTAATGTCCTACATTGTCCGAGATTGTGTCGAGTGGTGAAAATCTGTCAACGGAAACTCCCGATTGCACGCTGGATTCGACCAATGAAATAACCAGTTGCTGGTGGGCTGTAAAAAATGCTGCGACCTCTGCCTGGAGATCACAACCGGAAATGACACTATTTCTTGAAATTATTGCCGATAAAAGATAATAAATTAAAACAAAAAATACACTGACGGTTGCAGACTTATGGCAGCTTGGAACACAGACGCTTTATTACAAAAGAAAATGTTTTTCAATTCAAAGATCATTCGTTGTAATTATTTGCTACATACCTCTGTTATGGCAGAGACAAATCTGCACACAGAAAACGATGAGGTGAGCCGACTTTTCAACCCACCAGCATGTTTTTGCGCCACGTGACTCGCTTCTCCGAATGGACGCGAAAATTTACCGAATCCGTGGTGAAAAGGTCTATTGAAAAAAATCACTTTCCTACATTCTTCATGTTCGGGGACACAGGTTTTCAGTTTGTAAACAAGAGCATGTTTACAAACTGAAAACCTGTGTTGTTTTGAGAATGCTATGAATACACTACCCATGGAATGTTTAGAACAAATTCCAAGCCTGAGATAGGAGAATGTATGTAATGGAATTAGTAATTTTTCATTTGCTGAAAACTTAAGACATTGCAGAAAATTTCTCTTTTGGCTCAGAAAAGCTGTGTTGTTGTGAGAATGCTCGAATGAATTTGAAGCCCGAGCCTTGGATTCCAAGCCCGGGATTTAACTTGGTTTTCATTATTTTGGTGGACAAAATGGCGTATCATTGTCTGGCTTGTGGGCATTTAGGTCCGGCAGCTACACAGATTGGCCCGTTAGTCCGGCAGACCCTTTATTAAAAAAATATCAGAATTACTAAATATCTTAGCCGGATGCTGTCTGTCAGACATCCAAACTCCAGTTTGGGATACCCTGATACTCCTCCTGGAATCGATAATAATCTGTTCTCAGATAATACCAGTCATGAGCAGGCCCTAAATTTAGATGTAAACTGCAGTGCACACTTATTTTGATCCTGCTTGTTGTTTGCAAATTTCAATTCAAGTTACTCGAGATGTATTACAAAGACCCCAGTTTGCAACACAACCACAATCTGATTTCCAAGTCCGTACCACCAACAACCCACTGAACTTGTTCCCCATTAGATCCCGTCCCCCAGCCCTATCCTCTCTATCTCATACACAAACCTTTCACACAAGTCCCAAATCAACCAGGTTCAAATTATCTGAAAATGAAATAACAAACGCGATCTGCCAACTGGTGTGAATTTTCACGACAACCACAAACGGGAATTATCCTTAAAGGGGGCATCTTAAATGATAGGTATATATATATTTTTTTTTTTCATTTTGGTCCAATTTCTCATGGATATCACCACAATAACACATTTGTTGTAAGTACGTGTATTATTATTATTTAATTTGTCTCTCACGTGTTTAACTGCACGGTCCGCAACGTTCGCACATACAGACACATACGGGTAATTTTGCACTGCCCCTCACCTGCTCACGACGTATCGTACCGGAAAGGGGCGAGAAACCCCTACCTACTTCCGGTGATAACAACGTGTTTGTGTTTTCGTTTCAGTTTCTGTCTGATCGTCTGAGATATGGATACTTCTGACACAAGTACTGAGGTGGCACCAGTGGACAGCTTAGTAGAAGACGGAAGAAATAGAACCAAGGTTGTTTGTCGGCTGTGTTCCAGCGTGATTCTCCTGGCAGGAAAAGCATTTTACATTTCCAAGGAAGTGCGTAAACCCTCCCCCCCCCCCCCCCCCGCCCAGATCCGTCGTCTCCCCGCACACTCCCTTCCAGCCCACCCCTGATTCTTTTGTATTAATGGGGATTCCCCAGATTTACTGATAAAAGCAGTTGTCTCCTCCTAATTAGTGTTTCATGATTTCTTATATGATGTGCCAAACTTCAAGCACAGGCAAGCACTTACAAAATTAAGAACTAGCAATCACAGTCTGTCAATGGGCTATTCCAGAAATAGTCCGTACCCCCCCTAAAGAAGAAAAAAAAATTGGGAGAATTTCCAGCTGGAAATTCCTAAAATTTCACAAAATTATCTACAATTTAGCTGGAAATCCAGCTGCTCAAAAACCTCATTTTAACTGGAATTCCAATGAAATTACAAATTTGTTTTGGAATTTTAAGTCCTGGTAAATTATATTTTCTGGAATTGTTTTTGTAAAGAAGCGTTTTTGTCTGGAAATCTTCAAATAAATGCATGAATTTATCTGGAAATCCAACGGACAAATAAAACTTTTAACTGGAAATCCAAGATCAGATATAATTTGGTTGGAAATCCAACAATTACCCAACTATTTTGCCACCCACATTCTTATATTTGTATTTTTATAATCAGTGAGACCAATGACTCCCCCACCCATGGCTTAGGCCTATATCCAGTGGAAGAAAACATGTTATTCCTTCAGGCCAGTGTATGCCAATCGAAGCTGAACATTTTCAGAATTAATGAATTGCCGGTTAAAATATAAAGACCCCATGTCCCAATTTTGACAGCCCTGAGTAATGGCTTATAAAGGCTCTCGAGAGACTTCAAATAATGATAATTTATCGAAGAAATGCAGACTTTCTTGCGATAAAAGGAAACATTGGGCCTGAACACCTTAGCCCAGTCACCTGGCGGAGGTGATTAACTTGTGTTTGTATATATATATATTGTGCATTTTCATTTCCAGTTATATTACATATCATTCAGTAACACTTAAAACCATATAAAATTCCAAGGATTGATAATTTTTTGTATACGCCCGCCAAAAGGCGGACGTATTATGTGATGGCGGTTTCCGTCCATCTGTCCGTCCGTCCCTCGTGTCCGGTCTATATCTGGGACAGTTTTCTATCTACAGTTCTAATTTTTGGTGAGTGGATACCCTACGGGGAGATGATGTGTCGCATACCAAAATCAAGGTCGAGGTCAGAGGTCAAAGGTCACTGGCCTCAAAAATAGGAAGTGTTCGTGTCCGGACTATATCTGTGAACGTTTTCTATCCACAGTTGTAATTTTTTGTGAGTGGATACACTAGGTGGAGACGATGTGTCGCATACCAGAATTGAGGTCGAGGTCAGAGGTCAAAGGTCACTGTTGCCTAAAATCAGGAAATCATTGATCATTGACGGTTTTCTATCTACAGTTCTAATTTTTGGTGAGTGGATGCTCTAGGGGAGAATAATGTGTTGCATACCAAATGTAGGTCAAGGTCAGAGGTCAAAGGTCAGTGTGATCGAAACATCAGGAAATCATTAACAATTTCAATTTTTTTGTGAGTGGATTCAATAGGGGGAAATGAAGTGTCGCATATCAAATAATAGGTCAAGGTCGAAGGTCAAAGGTCACTGTGACCCCAAAATCAGGAAATTATTAAAAATAACATTTTTTGTGTCAGTAGATACATTAGGGGGACCCGATGTATACCAAAATGTAGGTCAAAGGTCAAGGTCACTGTGACCCCAAAATCGTGAAATTGTTAAATATCATGATCATTTGTGTCCATTGAGAAATCACGGGAAGACGGTTTGTCAAGTACCAAAATTTAGGTCTAGGTCACTGTGAACCCCAAAATCGTGAAATTCATAAATATCATGGTTTTTTTGTGTCCATTGATACATTGAGGGAAGACGATGTGTCGTGTCCCAAAATCAGGAAATCATTAAAAATAACTTATTTCTGCAAGTAGATACATTAGAGACATGATGTGTTTCATACCAGAATGTGGGTCAAAAGTCAAGGTCACTGACCCCAAAATCAAGAAATCATTAAGTCACATTTTCATATGCCTGTCGAAGACGAAGTCGTGTAATGCGATGTTGCGTTCTGTCCATTCATCCATTAACATTTGTTGTCCATGCGATATCTCTAGTTTCAAGGTATGGATTGGTACCAAAATTTGAGTATACCTTACTCGCATGGCAAAGAGGAGCCATACATTTTGAGATCAATTTCTCAAAGGTCAAGGTCACAGTCCCCCAAAACTGAATCAAGTTTAGCTGATTCTATGTGTTACATGTAGGTTGGAATACTCAGAGTTCTCTCCCATACATGTATATGGCATTTGTCCTGTGGAGTTGTCTCCCTTATTTGAAACCGGTACATTTAGTTAAACTGTTGTGAAATTAAAACCATACATTTACTAATTTAATGGGAAGAGGGGTCCTTTATGAACTTCATACCTGTTTATTAACTCAAGAACAAATATTTACTTCATCACTTTCTTCTTCCTTTATCAGGACTGCACAAACTGAAAATGCTGCTTAACCCAAATATGGGTTACGCTAAAATTTTTTGGGTAACCCTTCTCTGATTTGCATAACCCATCACTATTGTATACAGGTTAATATCCGTAATTCAAGCGAACTGAAAATGGGTTACGCATAATGAAAATTGCGTAACCAAACCTATTGTTCGCGCAATTCGTGCAGCCCTGTTCATGAAAAATTATCTCGCTTGAAAGGAATCCATTTGCAGGAAAACTACTATTTTCGTGTGTTTGACTATTGTCAATTTCAGTATTGGATATGTGAGCTCTTGACTCTTGATTCAAGGCCAACTTGTTACCAACAGTTAAGCTCATTTTAGTTTATCATTCAGTCTAAGATGTGATATATGTTACATTCTCTGAAGCACAAAATTGAAGACCTTTCTCCAGGCTGTATGTAGTACCTGTACCAATATGTTCACTAATATATACCATATAACAGAATTGCAAAAGTAAATAAATATACTTCACATAAAGTCATGATAATAGGCACTTGTTATGATATCCAGTGATAATTTGGAGACCTGAATAAACTGGATCATCAAAGTAACTCAAGTGTTGGTGATCAACATAATAGGGTACATACTGCTGAGCTCTGCTGTAGATCAATGGGTATTACTACAATAAATCTCTTTGCATGGACAGTGTGTAAATAAACTATGGGACATCAAGCTGGCAACTGTCTTAGCCTCAAGTGAAATGAAACCCCATGTTATCTTGGGTTTATATGCCCCCAATTCCTGATGCAGATACATGTAGTTTGCTTAGTTTATAGCTTTGTAGAGTATTTTAGCAGACTGGTCACAGGTGCTTGCATGGCACCAACATTCAAGCAGTCTCCAGCCAAGGATGTACATGTAGTCCACAGACTGCATCAATGTATGTCCCACTTGAGTTAAAAGGCCTATTAAAGTCAACCTGTGTCATGCAAGATTTTTCCATGAAGTGGACAGAATTATTTTGGGCCATTTCACTTCTACATTTTTGAAAAAAAATATGGAGTACATTCCGAGGAAAGAAACTTGTTTCCAAATTATATAAGTTGCATATAAATGGCTTGCACCTTGAAATAAAGGTATGTGCATTCCCTTCGAGAAAATATAATAGAAGGGTTTTTCAGAGGGTTTGGAAAGTCTACTAAAGATGGAAGGCTAGCTTATGCACCCACCATGTTTTTGCTTAACCTCCGATGCTGAACTCAGACATTGATGTATAACCCAAGTTTATGGGATGGAGAAGGTTCTTTTTTGTTGATATGTTTCTCAAAATCTTTTTTTTTACTGGTCTGGTACGACTCCTAAATGAGTATCCTATTATCCATTCTGGCAATTTGTTTCCAAATCAGGGAACGTATTTCCTGAACAGGAAAATTTAAGTTTTGATTCATAAATTACAAAAAACACAAACTGTATACTCAGTTGTGATATAAATAGGAAAGTTTGGTGTTATTACACGATAGATAATAAAAAAATGTCCTTGTGATTATAATCTGGCAAATAATAAAAGAATAAAATTTTATCCAAATTTACTCGGTTCCTGTACTGCTCTGCACAATGACTATCCACACAAAGAAACCTTACCGGTACTACTACCTTGTTATAGCACGATAAGTGTCTTGCTCGTTAGCCTTCGTTAGTCTGAGATATTTCAGTCTTAATACCATATGGTTTCCTAAAATGGAAACCTTGGTTCGCCCAAATGCAAACGTTTCCTGAATTGGAAACTTTCAAAATGTTTCCTAAATCAGGAACATATTGGTTATGTTTCCAAAACAGGAAACATTTGTTATGTTTCCAAAACTGGACACATTTGTAATATTTCCTAAAAAGGAAACATACATACGTACATAGTAGAAACATTTCTCAAACTGGAACTATTACAAACATGTTCTGAAAAAAATTATATTCAGGAAAAAATCTCGGTGTTTCCTATAATCTGAATACATTTCATGTGTTTTACATTTGCCACTTTTCCCAAACCATTACAATTTACAAATACGTTTTCTGAAAAATAATATTAAGGAAAATCTAGGAGTTTTGCTGTTATAAGACAACTAATCATTTGTTTCACATACAATGTACATTTATATTGCCCAAATGTGAATGTTTCCTGAATTGGAGACATTCAAAAAGAATAATTTTCTGGGTATGACATTGCAATGACATGATAAGTGTCTAGTTTATTAGTCTTCCTTAGTCTGAGATGCATGTAGTCAAAGATACATACATGTGTACATTCCAGTCTTAATGTGATGGTTTCCTACAATGGCAACCTTGGTTCATCCAAATGCCAGTGTTTCCTGAGTTGGAGACATTCATAAAGTTTCCAAAACATTAACTTTCTCAAACTGGAACAATTACAAACGTAAAAGAAATAGACAGTTCTGAGCTATACTCCACATAAACATATTTAATGCACAAGATTTTGACTTTCATGACCGAGCCTTCATCAAGTGATCTGCTGAATTTTATCAAAATTGTTAGTAAATATACAGATTGTCCAAATGTTTATCCATTTCCCATGCATGACCCGATGTTATGTGGAGATACACACTATTGTTTACAAATTACCATGGAGGCTAAAGTCATGAAGAATGGTGACATATTAAACATTGGACAGGTGACGTTATGACGCTATATCATGGTCAACAGATGATATTACGGCATACTAACAGCTTACTCTATGCCATAGAGGCCATATCAACATACCAAATGATGATGGCATATTAACTTGAGCACAAATTAACTTGGAGCATATACCTCAGAAGGTCTATAATCTACGAACCCACGTATGAGTCTGAAGCAGTATATCATTACAAATACATTTCCTGAAAAATAATGTATATGTAAGGGAAAAATCTGTGTGTTTCCTATTATCTGAACAACTTAACATTCGTTTTATACATGTATCTATATTTCGCTGCCTGAAGGTTTTCTTAAATGGAAACAGTGGCTTGCCCTAAATGTGGAGACATTCAAAAAGCTTCCTAAATCAGGAATAATTATCTCAGTTCCTGCACTGCTTTGCTCAATGACCATCCACAAAAAAGATAGCTTATTACGACCTTGTTATGGGAAAATAAATGTCTTGTTTTTTAGTTCGCCTCTGTTAGTCTAGGATAGCTGTAACTGTGGTACTTAAATTGCAAGTTTACGTCATATCCAGGATAATCTTCCAAATTATAGAATTTATAACTTTTTTCTTGTTTCACAACTAATTTTTTTAAATTTCAGTATTATTAATGTTATTATAGTGCACAGTGCCACAAGCATGTCGGAACTTGTGATGTTATTAACGAACGATAAATCACGTCACAACACTGTCAATGTTACAAAACTGTTCCATTCACTGCATTGCCGCGACGTCCCGTAGATGGTGCAGGATGCTCGAAATTTGATGTCATTAAGGTCGTCTTTGATGTCAAAAGAGGCAGCGCAAATTTGTTTCCCACTGTAGAAATCTGCCTTAGAATACAAATGAAATGTTGGGAGAAAACTTCACTACGTTTTATTATTCACATCGTTATCTTGAATATGGCATAAACTCACACAAATGCCACTGTTACACTTTAATACAATGGTTTCTTACAATTGAAACCTTGGCACAAATTCAAATGTTTCCTGAATTTGAGACATTCATAAAGCTTACTGGATCAGGATTGGTAATATTTCCCATCCAGGAAACATTATACATGTAACTTTTGATAATTGGAACCATTACAAACATATTTTCTGAAGAAATAATATTCATGAAAAAAACTTCACATGTAGATGTTTCCTAATGTGGACAGCTAAACAGTAATTCACAACATTTGCAACTTTTCTGAAACTTTGGTAAATTCAAGTTTTCATTCATAAATACAAATACCAATACTATCCTCAAATGTCATCTACATGTAAATTGCCCAAAGGTATAGGACCTACATGTACAACTAAATATAGCTTACTTACTTACAAACTGAAAGTTGTAAAGTTTTGTTTCTCTGTATGCTTGAAATGTTCAGTAGGTGATAATCAGTATATCTGAAATATTTTCATGAGGTTAAAGACGAATGTCCTTTCTTCATATAATGATAATAATACATGTACATTTATACTTCTACCAATACAACTCCAACGGGTTACTGTTTCCAAACTAGGAAGCAGGTTTCCAAATTGGAAGCATGTTCCCAAATTAGGAAACATATTTTCAAATTACCGTCAGTGATCAAATGCTGCATGCAAGTGAGGTGTGTTGATTTTCATTTACTGAAAATGGAAGTTTGATGGCGAAAATCGCATGTATGGGGACATTTTCCCCCAGAATTTATTTCGGTAGAAGAATAGAAGTGTTTTGGACTTAATAAAGATAAAATGATATTCAAAATAAAAAAAATTCACCCGAGATCGTGTCTTGTGTCCTTAAATACTTAACTTAGACTATATGTCTATGAAAGGCAGTTAACATCTTGTATTCGTCTTTGAACAAGTAGAGCGGTCTTTCTGGGATTAACTTCATAAATTTTGGTTCAAATTGGTCAATTAATTACTAAATAAAAATGCCATTTGATTCGATTATTTGGTCTTGAAATCTGGCACATTAGTTTACATTACCAAATAAGCTGGTAACCACTTTTGAGTAACTGAAACATTGAATTCAGACATTTCTGAATATATTCACTTCAGCTAGCTGGGTCAATCCAATATGGCTGCCGGACCAATCAACCAACCAGAAAAACTTAACAGTAGGCCTATTCAAGGTCTATCAAATGAAAATTGTACATAATTCACGAACTTAAATGGCTCTGTGCGACTCTCCGGGATGTCATTGTGTTCACACCAGGTCATGGTAAGAATAGGCCTCAGCTCCTCAGAGAGCTTGTCATGGGTTACCGGGTGTTAAAAGGAATAGGACCCTACCCGTGTGGTATCCAGGTGTGGAAAGGAATAGGAACCAAACGTTGTGATATGACTGAAATAATGTTGAAAATGACGTCAAATCGTATTCACTCAATCAACTTAAATGTTTTTATTGACACTTATGGATTGATGGATTGTTAACATTTCAGTGTGCAACATTTTGGAAGACGAAATTTCTGTGACCCACGACTTTTCAACAGATGACATTACGGCAGTATATAGAGTCAAAGTACTGGGTATGATATTTTGGACTGCGACTTTTCGACAATCAAATTTTATTCATTGATTCTACCTTGAATTGAATTTAAGATAATGAACTGGACATCAAGAAAAGTGTAAAATGTATTGTCAGATAATCATTTAATTAAGTAAATGAATTGTCCTGTTAGAAGTAAAGTACCCTGGGGACATAATGAAAATTGTAGTTCTTGCCAACTTCGGGCATACCAGCAGTGTTTTTCAGTGTCTCAAAAACATATTCTTTTTGACTAATTGGGCAGTGCATTCCCTATTCTGTCATACATCAATGAATGATAAATGCCACATGTAAACCTGAAATTTTTGTGTGTTCCATCTGCTTTACATGTACTGTCTGAAATTCAATTTCAAAGAATGAATTAAAATAAAATTTGATTAATGAAATGTCACCGCCGAAATGTCATACCCCACAGTTACTGCCGAACATCTCAAAGCCGAAATGTCCCCTGCGGAAGAGTCACGGACAGGCTGAAATGTCCTTACAGCTACTAGACTACATGTGTATGTAGCTTTAAACTCAGTTTTAAGAGTGGACATCCCTATCTTAAATCCACATTGTACAGTGTGTGCTCTCTTCAAGTCTCTAACAGCTGCAGGCCCTTATACATGTACATGTAGGCCTATGCTTGTCCTGAATGGTGCTGTCCAAATGGATTAAAGAATTTGTCCATAGAATAGCTGGCTTAGAGCTAATTTTTATCATGTTTTAAAACATGACAACCGACTCTGAATTAAATTTCTTCAATTCAAGGCAAAAATCTCCGGGACAAAAGTTCCATACCATGTTATTAACTATGAATTTTAAAATAAAATACAAAAATGACTTAAATTTTGAGGTCAAATATTGATATGCCAATTGAGACATTCAGTTGTTTTATAACAATCACTCCAAGAATGCTAATAGAATAGTATGCATCCAAAGTAGTTAATTTGATATATTTCAGAACGCAACATTTCGGTACGCGACATTTCGGTATAAAGTGGTGGTTATGGCATTTCAGTAACTTCATTTTACAGGTCAAATTATGTTAAAATAAAGATTTTTAATTTTCTTTTTAACATAGAGGCAGATTATAGATGTACTATTTTGTGGTGCGTTACACACATTTTTAAAATCTAAATGATTTTAAAATTGTCCTGTGCGTTTTTTAAATTTTCAAGATTGCGCAACTATTTTAAAATTGCGCTGGGATTTAAAAACCCACAAGAAACAATTTTGAAATTGCGCAAGCTACTTTTTGTGTTGAATTTCTTTCAGAGAAGGAATATTTTGAAACTACGTTACGCAAGTTTTGAGTCTATTTTTTACACTGTCATGTGTTCAACCCTGTGGGAGGTCAACTGTGATCAACTGCAGCAGAATGGGCCACATGGAGGACCTCTGAAATTAGATGGGACTGATACAAATCATGAAGGCTAATGTCATCTGGAAATTCTGGAAGAAACTGCTCATGCAAATTTAATTTTCTATACGGTACATGAGAAAGAGTCTAATTGAACTTTCCGGGACTGAACCTCGAAACCATAAATGACTTCTCAAATGGGGGTAATATCCATAGTTTCTCTTTCACACTAATAGAATATTTTATAGTTTAAATCTTGCAATATATTATTAAAACAAATTATTATGGTTCAAATGTAATTTTGCATGCATTATTTGAAAATGTTTTAAAACAGATTATCATGGTTTCAACAAGACATACATGGTTTCAACAAGACAGTACACTTTAAAACAATCTAAGTAAACCAAGATGGTAAATCAGGTGAATACCATCTACATGTAACGCTATGATCACTTCGTGCAAATTTTTTGCCGATATTCTGCGAGATCCCATAATAAGCCAATCATGACCATTTCTGACTTTAATCTCTGACAATGATTGACGTTTACTCCACAGAGATTAACATCTCGCGCGGCACCATTTTTGGATATTTTCTGCCCCCCTAACAAAGCCAGACTTTTCGGCGGGAGTAAAGTCTTTGATCTTTACCGATCTGTCTGGAAATGATGCCATATTTGGATACTGTGTCCCGAAAATATTTATATATTAGTCCGTGTACTACCGTGTGTAATTACTGTGGGCGTGATTTCAACAAGCTAGCCACCTGACTGGCTAACAGATGTAGTTTCAGATTCGCATAGGATTTATATAGAGCTAAATTCAGATATAATATTCCATGATATTATATCTGAGTTTACTGAGATTGACTTTAAAACTTAATGGAAATAATATAGAAATATTACCATATTTTTAAAATAGTCTTAGAATGAACTAGTGCAGGGCATTTTGATTTTAATAGTTAACATTTTAATATTATTAAATCTGGGGGCTGAATATTCAGTATGTTATGGAACATGTTCTTCTGGTAATGAAATATTCAGCATTCACACCACTACTATATTTTCCATGTTTTACTGTTTACAATTGCTGAAAACAATGAAATGATATACCAGTAATCAGAGCTTGGTGTATTATTCAATGGAACGTTCAACTGATTAACACATCTGCTGTTACCCAGGGTTATTTTATAGAATATGTGATTTCAATATTCAGATACCCATTATAATCCCAGATTAACACGAGGCAGCATACCAAAACTACAAATAAAGGCGTTTGACACGAATCAATAAATGGCTTCAGTGTGATGCCTATACACACCAGCCACCCCAGAAGCTGCAAAAGATCGACAAAAGTTGGAAAAATGAACAACAGCCCATATAAGTTTCAATGACTTAAGAATGCATGTATCAATGATTAATTATATGGTTGAGAACTGGGAATATAAATCGGAAAAGAAAACTGGTTTGCGCTATTTTAAAATTTCGCAAAGCTCCATTGCGAGATTTTAAAATACTTGCACAACTTGAAATTTTAATAACACGCAGCTTAATTTCAAAATCTCACAGATTTTTAAAACTCGTTTAGCAATTGTTATAGCCTAGATGAGAATGATTATATTTTCATTGCTTAAACAACTAATTTAAAATTTTAACCTCACTCAGCCTACGTATAGATCTGTTACATACAGGCTGACTGATTGGAAATTTACTAATATATATACGTATATACAAAAACTAAATTGACACCAACAAAAAACCCATAAAATCTTTCCAATATTTCTGTACATTAATGTACATGTATATGTTTCTCAAACCTGGATACTGCCCAATTATAACAGGTCTGTTTAGGTTATTCGTACATGTAACATATGAAATTGACAAAATGTTGCATGCCGAAATGTCTCTGCCTTTTACTTTATGCCAAAATGTTGCCTGCTGAGATGTCATGTGCCAAAATATCACGGATTCCTCCCCATACATTCCAGTATTCTACAGTTTTAAAATTTGTGAAGTTTTCTATCTGTCTTCTAGCCATTGGACAGGTTAGATTGGGCAGAGCTTTTATGATGAGCCAGTCTGTTTTGCTGGCTGACCCAGCTCTGGGGTCAGTTACAGTTTTATCTGCATTGACTTTAAATTAATATATAGGCCTAGCTACAATTGGGCCATGAGTGACCAAGTTCAACTTTGAAGCTGTGAGATATAGCAATTGACTCCAGGAGTTGTATGACTTCTAAACACACAATGATCTACTTGACCCTTTGGGGAAAGTATTACAGGGAAAGAGACCAAATGTTTACTATAATTAAATACCCAAGTTACCATAACAGGTTCCTCATAAGACTGAATCTGGGTTTAACACTATATATCCAGAAAGATAATGATGCAATTTGAACAATGTTCAGAGCAGCACAAAGATGTTATTCAGTGATGTTGGTATTTTAGAATACAGTCGCTATATTCAGTTATTCAGTTGACAAGGACTGTGTTTGTAGCAAAAAAAAAAAAAAAAAAATAGAATGTGTACATGTACATCTGCAATTGATGCAGCTCTTAATAATTCAATTTAAATGTTCGTCTATTCTGTCTTTATTATTAGCACACATACACACATTTACATGTACATGCATATGATTCCATATAGCAGCAGAAAATGTCTTGAGAACAACAGACAATACTGTTTGCCAAAAAGGTTGATTAATATACATTTATATGCAAGATGTTTTTCCAAATTGTGAAAATGAACCATGCATTTTTTGGTTCATACTCCGTGTAAGAATCCCGAAACAATGCATACAATAGCCAAGTCTTGGGACAACAATGTGTCTAGACCTGAGCCTTTTCAGCTGCACAAAGTCTCAAACAATAGCTTCCTACATGAAATATCTACCCAATGTTTCCTGCTTAAGAAGTATTTAGGAAACAATAAAGTGTTTCCTATTTAGGAAACTTCACATGGTTTCCTGTTTAGGAAACATTATCTTGTGTTTCCTGATCTGGAAACAAATTGCCAGAATAGGTGATAGGTTACTCATTTAGGAGTGGTACCGAACTGTTTACCCCATTTGGCCTCGGGGTATTGTCGTTGCCATGTACGTCCGCAGGACCGTCCGTTCATCCGTTACCGCGTTTTAGGCAAAACCGCTTCAGACACGACCACCAAAGTGGCTCCCCTCGGAGCTATATAGCTAGCTCCTATATGCTTTAATGTAACCAACTGCATCTGCAGAATTGTGTTCAATACAGCTACAATTGTGTTTGATTCACTGGGCTGGTATGATGATGCCTATCGGCACGAAAAAAAAATCTTTTCTGCTGTTTCTCACTCGCTTGACAAGAACTCAGCCGTTTACGCGTCGCCATTTGCCGGCCTTCCACATCGACAGGAAGTAGCCATATTCCCTGGCGCTATGGCCAATCAGAACGTTTGTTATAAAAAGATCAACCAATTGCTACTTGTCTTTGAACAGTGCTTCAGAGACTGTGAGTGTCATTCGCAATTTTTCGGGGATCTTCGCCAGAAACAACAGCAACAACAACAACGTCAATACAAATATCCGGAACGAGCAACAGTTAACATGCCGATATTGTTTTTTTTAATCGATGATTCATATCAGGAGTATTTAGTATCTATTTAACAACATCAAAATATTTATCCATATTGTCAGGTGAAATTTAAACGATAATATGGACGGGTCCTTGCATCTTTTCAACACCCGTTCAGATGACTTCTGCCCGTCCTTTTTCGGGTCAGCCCGTTCAATGGATGTAAAGTGCATTATGCAATATAGTCAACCACTTCAGGTTTTATTATCTGACTGGCCAACATACAGGCATACACTAGGTAGGCCTGCAAGGCAAAGTTGAATATCAGTGTTACAGTATGTGTATTGGACCAAAATGTCATGAATTCCTTGAATCCTTGTAATTCTCCATAGGGGAGATTGGGGTACAGTGGGACATGGGGCACAGTGGGACAAGCCGTCTAGCACTTTTGTTAAGAACAAGAGGCACAAAACATTACTATCAGCAGAAAGCTATCACCCCCACACAACTTTTATATTGATTAGAAGTAAAACCTATCATTGGTAAAAAATAAGGGACACAAAAACTGTTTTCGAGCAGTCCAAGCAAATTTTTAGGACTGAGGATGACAGTTCGTTATGAGAAGTTTTCAGCAGTACTTCATTACTGTTTTATTACTACTGAGAGAGGGTGGACAAAGGTACACTTTAATTATATCGATTTAGTATCTCAGCTGTATGTATTACTTTTTTGTCATAAAAAGGAATATATCATGCACGTGGGGCAGAGTGGGACACTTTTGTCGGGGCATACTGGGCCAATAATCAAATGGTGAAATTTCCTTTCATCCTAAAATGCCATCAAAGTGCATTATTTTGTTTCCTAGATGGTAGTATTTGCCAATCCTATCAGATTTGATGAGTTTTACTAAAACTTTCAAAGTCAAATGCTTTCGTTGGGATGAGAATCACACAAAATATTTTTTTCCCCAAATTTGGCTCCTGGGAAATATTTTACGTAAAGCAGGGGCCTAAAATAGCAACTGACTTAACCACCGCTGTTGACTTCTTCTAAACTCCTATGAAACATATTAGTATATACTTCTTATAAAATGTATTTTGATTATTGTCCAATCGCACCTCAGTGGGTGTCCCAGAGTACCCCATAGTGGGGCCAACTGGGACACATTTTTTTACGTTTTTAAAACAGAATTTTGGAGAAAAGTATAACAGATATTTCAGATTTTTTTGTGTGACTGTCATAATAAGTATAAGCCATAACAAGCGTATACAAAGCTACACTACAGGGCAATAATAACAAAGATTTTTGCAAAAAGGTGAAAAATGTCCCAGTGTACCCCAATCTCCCCTACAGTATCACACCATACTGATGGCAGTATATTTTCTCTGGCAGCATTTTTGTGTGCAAGCAGGGTCTAATTAGATATATTTAGTTGTCAATACCCCATTGCCACATATTTACCAGTGCTAGCAGCAGCAATGTTCTTTCAATCCATTTTTAAACCGTAATGTTAATAAAATTATGAACTGTAAAAAAGAATGTATAATGAAATATAAATAAAGCATTATGTTAATGAGTCGCAAAATCCATATGGTAGATCAATCCTTTGAAATCCTTTGTCTGTTTAACAAGATCACAACAATAAACTCCATGAAGAGCCAATAAATTTTGCTAGATATAAGTTTACTGTCTATAGTGCTACTCAATGATTAACAAATATCACGAAACTACATGATGAAGCAAAATCCCCAGATCTGGACTGGTGAATGTAGATATTGGACTGAAGTCATGAGAATTTCACGTAATTAAAAAAAATAATAAATAAAAAAATGCATGCAGCCATTTGACTTACAAGGGATGTGAATTATAACACTGCGAATGTTATATTCATGTTGGGCAAATTAGAAATACTTTTCCTTGATTCAAAGAAGTAAATTTCCATTTTATGAAAAAAAAATCTTATATGGAGATGCAAAAATGCGCCTTCATTATTTCGCCAACACCACCAAAATCTTGTCAGTCCTTTGCCTATCTTGCAAGATCATTATACCCAAATTTCATGGAAATCAAACAAGTTGTTTAGAAGATATCATGTTACACATGTTTACCTGCATTCATGTCTATAGCGTCACTTAATGATGACCAAATATCACAAAAAACAAGCAGGTGAAATCTAAAGCCCTAATGAGATGGTACATAGGAGTTCAATAGAAAAAAACTTTAATCATGATCATGGAATGGAGGTTTTGACGTTAAGTCAGATAATTGAAATTTTTCATCTAAATGGCAATTTGGTTTGCACCGAAAGGGAATTATCACATCGGCATATGCTATATTTATGCTTGGCAACCTAGAATACAACAATTTTTAAATATTTCATCAAGCGAATTGGCAAATTTTCTTTTCACGAAAAACGTGCCTTTATAGTTATGCCAGCTAAACCAAAACCTTTTCAGCACATTGCCTAACCTTCAAGATAATTGTAATGAAATTTCATAGAAATCAAACAAGCGGTTCAGACGAAATCGTCAGAGAAAGGTTTACCTATGCTCCGACTACAGCGCCACCTAGCAGTGAACAGCAGCTATCAAAACACAACCAGACAAATTTCCAAGGCCTAAGGAGATAGCACACAAAGTCTGACCTGAAAATATTCAATAGTTTCAGAGATATTCACGTTTAAAGTCGCGGCGGTGGTGGCGGCGGATCCGGCGGAGCCGTTTCTCATGAAAACATAAGCGCACCCACTTTGTGGAAATGCTCTAATTATATGCTCACCATTTCACCAAACATCTGATGATACCTTGTTAAATACTGGAGTTATAATCTCATTGTATATATTCCTGAAGATGGCATAAATATATGTTGAAATATTGAATCCCAAAATGTCTTCAGAGTTACTTTCCTCTTGTATCGGTAAAGCAAGACTTCTTGAAGCTGTTTTGTATTGTATTTCTTTGGAAATTCCATTATGGAGACATGATCTGCTGGAACGAACAGAGCAAGGAAAGGTGTGAATTCCAGTGGATTCCAGACAAAATTGTGGATTTTAATCGGATTGGAAGTTCACTTTCCCGGGAAAAGCTTGGAATTCCCAGCAATGTTGTGGCTAATTTTGCTGGAAAATCAGAGTTGAGCTGGAAAAAGCTTGGAATTCCCTGCAAAGTTATGGCTAATTTTGCTGGAAAATCACAGCTGAGGGTTTGAATCAGATTGGAATTCCAGGCTGAAAATAAAAAATTTCAGCTGGAAATCCGCTGTCTTCTTTAGGGGGGGTACTGACTATTTCTGGAATAGCCCAATAGAGACAGGCAGGTATACTGCTGTGCCATCTACAGAAAGATTCTGCCCTTTTTGTAACAACAATACAATAGAGGATGAATATCATTTTCTGTTTGACTGTCATTTATATGTTAGTGAAAGACAGTCTCTCTTCCACCAATTAGGTATGCTACCTATTGATGTACCTTCTAGCATCAGTGGAAAATTGGAAATGTTTCTAAAACCATCAGACAATGTTGCACGGCTAATCTGTGCACATATATACAATTGTTTCCGAAAAGAAAAATGTCTGTTTAATTACCACACACAGATAGAGACTCAGATCCCCTCCAAGTCCATGTAGAGCAGGTTAAAATTAGCTCGTTCTTGTATAGTTCATATATATCTTGTATATGTCCGAAAGACAGAAACGAAGTATATAACCTGGTCATATTTATATTTAAGCCAGTTTATGGGTCCACAACCATGTACACTGTCAAAAGGTTTGCGGTACTGAACCGTTGTAAGTTTATTGATTAGTGTCATAAACAAGGGTTACAACTAGCACATATATCCTGACACTGTTCCAGAGTAAGGGAGACAATTCCTCCCTTGATATTGTCTAGGGCAAGGGAGACAACTCCCATCATGACACATTGTGATTAGGACATTAGGCCTAAACATCTTGTATAATATGTTGATCTTGACTGTTTATTGGTATTCCTCTTGTTAAATTTGTATACGGCCTCGATGAGGTGTTTTATACAATAAAATGAATCTGAATCTGAATCTGTCTTTACTTTCTAACTGCTTTGAAAGTTATGTTATGGACCAGTGAAACAACCCCTGAAGCTGAAAACTGTTTGAATTTCCAATAGCAGAGCACAAACTGTCAAATCTTACCAGTTTTTTCTTGGTGGGATATAATAGAGGCAATGTACATGTATCTCCATGCAATTTCATATATCATTTTAGCAATGTAAGTGTACAGTTCTCTTGGAGTAATAATTTGATCAGTATCGGAAACAGTTTCGGAAGGAAACATTTTTATCTCTCTTTCTATTTTGGATGAAAATTAGAGAAGAAAGAAGGCATGTCAAATTTTAAGACTTGATATATGTGATAATTTTGAAAATTTGGAAGCGATGTTGAGCTTTCCAAATTGCAAGAGGAAAACTAGTTCAATCTTGAACGTCGCTCGACTGGGCTCTCTCCGTTCAACTCAGCCTATCACGTAACAATGGCGCAAATCCCCCACAGATTCTATGGGGGCGCTGTACACTCGATTTTCTCGGAGTTCGTCCGGCTTTTAGCTCTGCTGTGGCTAGATAAACATCTTTACAAATATTCTACGACATTAACTTCAGAAAATCTTTGCGAAATAAAGACAAATCTTACCTTAGACGACCAACATCGGTGAAATCCAAACGACGGTAGACTGCGCGTGCAGAAAACGTTCCAAATTTACGCTCGGTTACATGTTTTCAAAAAGTGGTATCATGCACGGAAACGGACTGAATTGAATCCGCTCAAAAACATGCATTCCAGGGACAAGAAACCGCGATGGAAATAAAAGCAAATTCTACGAATTAAGATCACATAAAATATCACTTGCTTTGATTCCAGAATATTGCCCTCCTTATTATATGAAAATAGCTGTGTACAGTTCAGTATGTGAATAAATGTTTAAATGATATAATATTGCTAAATCTGTCATTGCAGCATTTGCTCATTAACGCCACTACTTTTTTTGGTGAGAGAGTGGGAAGAGAACTTATATATATGTTTCTATCTATATTTTCATCGCGGTTTCTTGTCCGCTGGTATCTAATTCTTTTGGGCAGATTCAATTCAGTCCGTTTCCGTGCACGATACCACTTTTTGAAAACCTGTAACCGCGCGTAAATTTGGAACGTTTTTGCACGCGCAGTCTACCGTCGTTTGGATTTCACTGATGTTGGTCGTCTAAGGTAAGATTTGTCTTTATTACACAAAGATTTTCTGAAGTTAATGTCGTAGAATATTTGTAAGATGTTTATCTAGCCACAGCAGAGCAAAAAGCCGGACTAACTCCGAGAAAATCGAGTGTACAGCGCCCCCATAGAATCTGTGGGGGATTTGCGCCATTGTTACGTGATAGGCTGAGTTGAACGGAGAGAGCCCAGTCGAGCGACGTTCAAGATTGAACTACATGTAGAGGAAAACCTATAATGTTTTACATGGACGATGCATATGTCTATAGGCAATTGACCATTTTACTAAAGAGATGAAAAATAGATGAAATTTAAAATATATTCTAAATGTATGACCTCATGAATAAAATTGAAAGTATTGATTCGCCGTTTTGAAATACTCGAGAAGGTCCTTTTGTATTAATTGTTTTCCCATTTATCTTTTCAGTTTCCACTACCTCATATGAAGAAAAAGACGGAAGCTTCCGATTTGTCCACTGAAGAAAACTTAGCTGATTATTGGCTAGTTGATGACATGTTCACGTTTGAAAATGTGGGTTTCTCAAACACAGTGGGAACCATTAAATACTTGACTTGTGCGGATTGCGAAATCGGACCAGTGGGATGGCATGATTTGAATGACAAGAAGGCATTTTATATTTCATTGAATCGGGTTCAACATGGATGATATACAACGTTCTACCTAGTAATCAGAATTGGGACCAATCTACTATGTTTTGCTGTGGCAGTGATGGTGAAGGTTTGCAGCAAATACTTTCCAGGATAACAAGAGAGAAAATATGACCTAGCTACGGAAGGGATAAGAGAATTGTGTGAGGTTTTTTTTTTTTGTAGCAATCAGCAGACTTAACTAATCTTGCTTCAAGTACTGCTGAGAGTCGTTCCAGATCTCCCCAGATGCCATAGTTACATGAGCAATATTATATAAGATAGTTACAACTGTTGTGTATATACAGGGTAATTTAAAAAATGAAAACACCATACATACATTTGTTGGTTTGCTGTTTTATACACCCATTGTTAGATGAGGTTGTATATTATCATATGGAGTCTGAGTTCTGTCCATCTATCCGTCTGCTAAATCTTGATATCTGTATCTCCCATTCCAGTTAATGGATTGGGTGTACAGTACAGGGTAGAAATAACTTAACATTGAATTCTTCTAGAGAAAAATAGAAATCTGAGTGAATTCTTGTAGTCACAAAAGTGTGCACATTTTGATCGCAGCTGAAGAAATACACTCATACGACTGCTAATATAGTAGGTGCAGGCTGTGTTCTTACCAAATGTGTCAGAGCACGTCTCATGCCCCTTGGTCCTATTAAGAAGTGCATGAAAGGATTTTCCCGACAGCATTTTCCTCAATGCATCAGTTTTTATCGCAGCCTCTGCCCTCTTTGACCTATGAAAATGGGTCAAGGTCATCCCAGAGTGAACTTGACCTGGAGAACTCACACAAGTAGCATTTCGTGCCGAAGGTTAACAGTTGCTCAAGTATACATGTATGTATTGTTCCTAAGCATATGAACTCGGTTAAATACTTTCTCACTGTTATATCATATCTTACTGGGGTCATTTTGAGCCTTAAGCTGCATATACTTTGGGTATCAAATCCTGGGACAGAATATCCGGAAGATACCATCTTCAGCCTTTGACACTTCGGGGTAAATCAATCCAGACATTGGAGTGACGTATGTGGTTAAGCTGTGGGCATCAATTTGAAATGAATAAGCTCATCAATCGAGTTGTGCTGCTCAATGAAAATGCTTCAAGTTTCAATTGTTTATATTTGACCTATTTGGCGTGAGCGTAGGCGTGCATGGATGTCTAGACTAAACCATGTAAACCAACACCACATAATTCAGAGTTTCAGAGCCCAGAGAAGGTATCTTCGAGGATTGATCCTCAGAATAATCTGGATACCCCTCTCAGCAGCTAGGATCACTGGTAAATTTCAAATGGCCTCCCTAAGGGTTCAACTGAAAAGTTGTATTTTCGTGATTTTGCTTCATAATTATTGCCATTTTAGGCATCAAAATAGCCAAGATTATTTTATTTCAAATCAGATAATTATTTTCTAATTTATTATGTAACAGTATTTTCGTTATTTTGGGATAACACTATCTTAGAATAGCACAAATTCTAGTGCTGAAAAGTTGGTCGAGTCCCGTGCAGGATTCGAACCAGCGACCCCAGAGTCCGGCACCTAATCGCCAGCACTGTATGTCAGCGATCTAAACCACTCGGCCAACGGGCCTCCCACAAAATCGGAGGTAGCAGACCGGTAGTCTTGAAAGCGAACATACAGTACCCCTCTGATGATCGTGATGACACAGCTCCCAAAGCTGAATAGATATATTTTTCACGGGGCGAGTTAGTCCCGTAGGGACTAATGGTCCTGTATTGTAGTGAGGAAAAACTTGAGCACATTTCGTACCGTTGCCAGGGTGACTGGTTGTTTATTTAACTGCTTTAGGCTTTGAGAGGAAGAGCAGAAGAAAAAAGTCCTCAAGTTATTCAGCTACTGCAGACAGTTAGGTCAACTATTTTGGCTAGATTTTGTTTCATCTGGTCTATATTAGTGAAGTTAAATATTTTCTGCTATTCTTATATATGTTCATATGTCATTTTCACAGAGATTTCCTGCTTTAGAGCATGAATACAAAATGGATACTATTCAGAGGTTGACTTAGAGTGTTTTCCTGAAAGGATGTCATAAATTGCTGGTTGATAAAAACTTTATTAGAACACTTAACACAGAAGAAAATAGTTCAAGGCAGACTTATCATATGTTTGCCATGTTGGCAAGAAATTCTAATTTTCTAGGCTTCCATTCTTGCAGAAATTGTATAAACGGTATGTAACTTGTGGACCAATACACAAACATCCCCTCCACCAGATCCTCTATACCATTTAGAACATAGACACATGCATGACACATGCATGACCTAGGTCAATGGCTTGGTTCACTTAGCTGATAGGGTCAATTGATAGGGTCAAATTCCAAGTTATGTTTAGATAGCAGTGTCAGCCTACATGTACAAGTCTGCATACAACCATTGTAAGAATTTGTAACCTTCAAAACTAGTTTTGTACTGGCAGAAGGAGGTACATGTAAATAATATGATGCCATGAGATGATACATCCCAGCATAGATCGAGTCCATCTAACCATGAGGATTTTACATTGTATTTCAATATTCATTTTTTGTCATTTACTGCTGAAGGATATGCTTTCTAATCTGAAAAAAAGTAAAAATATTTTATAAATATTGGTAACATGCAGAGAAGACATTATTTATCATTTCATAAGGTTGGTTTCATAATAAATGTCTGTCCCATCGGTCACAAGTTATTTTTTCATGGGGCGATGTAGGCCTGTAGGGACTAATGGTCCTGTCTTGTAGTCAGAAAAATTGAGCACCAGCTCTGTTTCTTGCTAACACAGCAAAAGATAGAGTTCTTACACGTCAAGAAAGAGGTCTGAAACTTACTTCTTTGGAGTGTCCAGGTTTCTGTGTTTTTAATGTTCGCGTATAGTTGCAGGTCTGATATGTTTAAGTTACATTTCCATTTATCTAATTTTATGCGTGTTTTCGTTCATTTTTCAGTGGCACTACTTTCGTGCTCAAAATATGTCTTCTGCTAAACCACAGATTTTGAGAGGCACATGTTGAGTGATTTTGTGGGACTAACTCGTTCTCATTAGAAAGCGTGTTTGGGCAGTAATTTAGTATTAAATAATACCAGTATAAGTGTAATTCATTGTAGAAAACAATGGGATATTTCACTTTGCCTGTATTCATTTACATTTTCATGAAATATGTGTGTTGAGTTACAGTTTGGAATTTTCGCCATTTAAGCTTACCCCTCAAGACCCTCTGCCTTGGTCCACTTGGCTGGATAGGGTCAATTACAGGCATCCTGTTTAAATATAATTGACCTACATGTACCGGCTGGAGAATTTCTTAGCTCCATGATCCAGTAATTCAGTGTTTACTTTATCACTTGACTGTAACCTCCCAGACTGGGAGTGTACTGACAGCAGGAGGTACATGAAAAAAAATGATACCATGAGAGGACTCTTCCCATCTAATGATAAGGTTTTTACATTGTATCCCAATACTGATTTTTTTTGTCATTTACTGCTGAAGGATATATGCTTTCTTTAATCCCCTATAAAGACATAATTTATCGTATCATTAAGTCGGTTCCATAATAAATTAGGAATCTGTCCCATCTGTCACAATTTTTTTTAATGTATACATGTATCACATGTACAATTACACTAATTCATTAGAGATCTTTGTTGAAAGAATTGTGAGACTGGAAAAATTGTGTGGCTCTTTGCCATGGGATGGAACAGCAACACGGTGGGAGGGGAAACAACCCTCTGAGAGAGGAAAGTGCATTCTGGGATACAATGTAACCACGTCGCGGAGAGGTTGAGGCGAACAAAGCCGGTAATTAGTCATCAGAAACGTACAGTACATGTGTTTGGAGTTGAAATCAGCGCAAGAACTGAATGAAACCAGCTGTTATAACGCAGCAGGTGATGCAGATATCCCTGCAGATTAATGGCAGATCATTTTGTGAGAGGTATCACACTAATTTCTGACAGAAACTCGATCTGACCCAGGACACCCATGTAGAGAGGAGCGTTACGCCCTCTGTATGAGGAAGGGTCTGCTCGGCTTTCCCCAACACTGACACTGACGTAGCAAAAGATTCATTGTGTCTCAATTCCCTCACCGCTATGCCGACAACGCATACTTTTCCATCGTTTTGTGGCTGTATGTCATCAGACTGGAATTTTCAGTTGAATACCACCTGACCACTTCCAGAAACAAAGCTAATTGTGATGTTGACCATTGGGAATTTGCCTCGTTGACCAGTAGAAGGAAAGACGAAAAGTCATGAAGCATGCCAGCCATAGACAACCTCTCAAACACGTCGGACAAAACTGTCAAATTTTGTTTATAATATTCGTTCCAGTTCCCATGCTGACAAAACAAAGTTTTTTTGGTTGTTTTTCTGCCCAGTGTCTTTTTGGGGGCTTACGGTTTGATTACTGGCACGCTTCCTACGGTATTTTATGGGGTTTCGGGTAGACCCAGAGATGTACTGGCGTCACCCGAGGATATTGTCATGTGTTGAGGGGTTTAGGGTCCCAATCTTTTCATGGGCACGGGTATGTTTCGTAAGGCTGTAGAAATTTACGAAAAATGAAGGAGAGGCTAGAATAAAGTTCTAGAGTGTATAACTCTCTTCAAGCATTATATGGGAAATTTTTAAGAATGTTTAATTGTGGAACAACTGGACTTCAGTCAAGAAAAACACAACTAGAGTGCGTGTGCAAGAAATATGCTGAAAATATGGCGCATGGCAACTATCTACTCCCTCATCAGTAACTGATCCCCAAGACCCATCCTGATTCCTGAACGTTTCAGGGATCATTTTCCCCACTACTGTCCGCCCCTGTACAAAGTCACTTTGACCTATGCTTCGTCTTCGTCGGCGTCGGGCCTTACAACAGACTAGTATAGTCCGAATAAGAAGCTACACCCGTTAACATTCACCTCGTTTCACTACGAGTCGTTTTCTTACACCTGCCCGTCACACGGGTCACTGGCACATTCATTACTTTGGGCAGCTTGATTCTTAGCACACTGGAATATAGCTAGAACTGAATGTCTAAGTTCACGGCTATGTTATTTGAGTTTGACGCAATAGCTTAGATATGATAGCCGCCGCCTTGCAACGGTAGGACCCAGTTTCAATCGAAGCCTGTAATCAATTCGCGGCTTACCAAGATATAAAACTGCGATCACTATTTGTCCCCTTCCGCTTCAAATACCACCTTCCTTCGCGCTATATGTCGCCCATAATATTAGTTAGACACCACTTCTACTCCCGATCACATAGGCCCGGTAGCCGTTTTCAACAAATATGGACTCGGCCTCTCGGAAAAGCAGATTCGAAATTCGAACCTCCACCAGATATCCACGAACGCAGCTGTCTGCTGCAACATGGACAGGAAGACTCCGACTGGGGGTAGAAACGACTCTTTTTCACTCCAACAAAATCCCCCCAGCGAGCGAGTTTGAGAAAACGTTCCAAACACTGAGCATATGTGATTATTAGAAATGGTGTCTAACTAATATTATGGGCGATATATAGCACGAAAGAAGGTGCATGGTATTCGAAGCGGGAGGGGCAAAAAGTAATGGCATCGCAGTTTTATGTCTTGGTAAACCGCGAATTGATTACAGGCTTCGATTGAAACTGGCTCCTACCCACCGTGGGCATTCAGATTTGCCAACACGTTGAGTTGCCGCTTTAAAATGCCAACTCGGGAGATCGGTTATTCCAACTTCCGGGAAAAAACACGGTGTTGGGAGGTTCATTTGGCCTCCTGTTGCAGATTCCAGATCAAAAGCACTGATTATGGAAAGGTAGGCAGCTTTTTACATAGTCCACGGAACAACTGACATATTTAGCTGTTAGTATAGCCCAGTGACAGCCCACGTAAGCTTGCGGATTTACGTATCGAAGCTTCACAGTTTTGTCGGTTGAACACTTTTCGCCGGTGATGGCTCTTCTCCACGATCATTATTGGGACTAGTCACTACCGCGCCTATCCCAAACACCCCACAGTTACGTTGAATTGAAGCTTGTAATGGCGTGAATCGATCTCACGTCTTAGTTTTGTATAAGATAAACCAGATAACCTTCAGATTTTGAAAAACAGTGTGGATGTACAAACTTGGGAGGTGGTTTAGCCCAACTCTGTAGAGATATGATAAACAAATCAATGAAAACTATCTGAATATAATCCCTGTTTCCATTGTTTCTATAACCCAAACCTCTTAATTTTCAAACGTAATACGCCCTTGCAATACACATGTATGATTGGGTCACAAAAGAATAGCCATAAAGGCGCTAGGACACCGAGTCTGTCTTGTATGTGCACACCTGAAATAATTCCTTGTTCCATACATCAGTTAAACATACTTCTGTTAATTTTAATAGACGACGTTTGTGATGTGTGGCTGTTCTTGATATGTCAGCAGGATCCCATATATTGTGATTATTATTGATTTTTAGTATGAATTTGTCTGGAATCGGTCCATTAGAGTGGAGTGAGGGGGATGGGCCACCAGAGTCGCTTAATATCTTGGCCATCGGCGATTCCACACTGGGTTCAATGACCAGCACACCAAAGCCGCCTCAACAAATGCCAGACGAGCAGTCCCCCGGCGATTCTGCGGTTATGGTGGCACCCACAACCAGACCCAGGCCAAGTCATGAGTGTGGCACATGTGGGAAACGTTTCTCCCGACGAGATAACAAAGACAGACACGAATCCTCTACTCACAAGGGCACACGGGAGGAGTGTCATCTTTGCGGAAAATCTTTCAGGAACACATATGGTGTGAACATGCACATCTCAACCGCTCATCACAGGAAGATGTCACAGTGTATCATTTGTTTGAAACACCACTCCGACGAAGATGGTTTGAGAAGACATATGCAGTCCCATGAAGGCAATTACAGGTATAAACCTAGGTAGCATTGTCAAGTTTGCTGAATAGAATTAGTTCACATATATTTATATATAGTTTCACACATATTTATTGGTAGTTATATACGAGTGCCCCGTGACCGATGCACATATCTTATATTCTAAATCTACTTCACTTTCAAATTGGTTCATTTCACGTGAACTTGTATTTATTCATTGTCATACAGGTTATAAACGTTTCGTACTTAAATAACTGCTGAAGCACTATTTTGTTAACATCAAGTCAAAAGCGTTGTCGAATATATCTTACCTATATTGTTTTCCAGTTACAAATGCACCATATGCAGCAAAGGCTTTGGCTACAAGAGCAACTACGACCAGCATATGGATCGCCATCTGGAGGTCAGGAAGTATCATTGTGGTACATGTGAGAAGTCGTTTGCAGCGTTGTCTGATTTGCAGAGGCACAGCCAGAGGTGTACAGAAAAGTCAAGAAACTTCGAATGTTTGATTTGTAATAAAAAATATGCAACTAAAAAATACTTGAAGCATCACGAAAAAACACACATAGATCCCGTTATTTTTCAGTGTCACGAATGTGGAAAAATTTACAGAAGTAAGAGAGCAATGAGAAAACATCAGAAAAAGTCCCACGAAAATGAAGGTACGGCATAAGTAACATGTTTTGACTCATTCAATATGTACAATACTCAGGACAGCGTTTACCCCTGCCAGGGACTTAGCAAAGAAATGTTGCCATCGTTCACTATAGCTCATAGTTGTATGTTATGCATACCGACCCTCCTGTAGACACTCTTACACACACCCTCCATAATTTGTCTTTATACAGCTGAAAGTGTGCCTCATAGCTAGGGTAATGTATTATTTGTTGAAAGCGCTCCTTATCTTAAGGATTCCTAGTATATAAATGTGTTCACTGTGAACCTGTAGTTTGTGAAGATATTCGGGTTTAAACAATTAATTTAAGTTTTTGAAATGACTATTTTCAACAACGTATTCAACTTATCGTAACTTGCATTATCATTTCCTGTAGAAGACGACCCCAACAGAAAATCTGTGTCTCATTTTTATCAATTTTGATGTACACACGCAATTTCCCCACAGAACGGACCGGAGTTGCGAGGAGAATGGACGGACAAATGCAATGGACCAGAGCGGAGACGGACTTTTGTGGACCGTTACGGACAAAACCATCGGAGAATGGACGGACCGTTACAGTGTTCTCCGGTCGTTTCTGGTCCGGAATGGTACCATTTTCTCGTTCTCCGTCCATTCTCCGTTGCAGCTCTTTGTTGTCTTACGGTAGAAATAGTCTAATATATTGACGGTTCGCTCATTCTCCGTTTTCTCATGAGAATGAACGGAGAATGGGTCATTGGAAACGAGCGGAGACGGCACGGAGACGATTGTATGTGAACTCTCCTGTTTGGAGGCGGATAAGTCAAACAGCGTTCCAAGTCGCGCGCTCACGGTCAGCTGTTTTCAAAATCTCAGTGGAAGCACACTCGGTGAGCAGGTGCCCCTCCACACGAAACAAATATCGATGACTACGTCCGATTTGCTCACCAGGTGACCTGAACTGACCCCTGGGTCTTCTTGACCACCTGTTGATGCATTATGGTTTCAAATGCTGTTCTCAGAAAACAGTTTTTTCTGCTTGATGTCGACGTTTTCACACAGTCTGTTACAACAACAACAGTGACAGCAAGCGTCGGGCAGTGATGATGGTGATTGACCAGTTGACAGTCGAATAGGATTATAGCAACAGGTAACTATGCGAGTGTTTAGCCTGACATCATTATCGTAATTAGCGAAATTCTAAAGAATTCTTCAACAACAAAGAATCCGGAACTGTAACCCGTGTAATGACTAAATGACAAAGACACCAACTTGCTGGCTGATGGATATCTTTATTCCTGCAGACAAGAGATGGGAAAACTTAAGCATGGAACACAGCGACGTGAAACACAAGAATGATGATGGCGAACAATGGACGGCACTACACACTTTCAGCGCTCGACCCTGATCGCCACCAACCCATTCGTATCACTCGTGCGTGACATACCAAGCCCCATATCTCTGCTGCACTCATGGAGATATGATTTCTGAATGAAGTAAATTCAACCGTAATTATTTTGAAAGATTTAACGTCCAAGAAAATATACTTTCGCTTCCAAGTATGCCGAAAGTACCATGACGCGGCTGCGTTAAACTTGTGAGATGGGTGCAGTCCACAGTTCCCACACTCTCCCCAACAATAAAATGTGACTACATTTTTTTCTTAGTTCAATCATCCTTTGGCGAAAACTTGCCAATGTCTTCTCTGGAATGTATAGTCTCTCAAGTTAATAGGTTTATCTCCACAATCGTTCTCATGCCAATGTTGGTGTTTACAACTTAGTCTTTCTCTGTGAATGACGAGGCACGGAATACCGTCCACTGGGCCCTAGTAGACGATACTCCTATGAGAAGATGTACAGTTGGTGTAAGAACACTACCAAAACTGCTAGACGTATCACATTCAGTCACACTTTATTTAAACATCAATCACTGTTCATATGGTCTGTCACATATCTGTTTCCGTCTGGAATGCATGTGATGAACTGGAACCACAGAATATATTCTTCACTAAACAGGAACCACAGAATATATTCTTCACTAAACAGGAACCACAGAATATATTCTTCACTAAACAGGAACCACAGAATATATTCTTCACTAAACAGGAACCACAGAATATATTCTTCAATAAACAGGAACCACAGAATATATTCTTCACTAAACAGGAACCACAGAATATATTCTTCACTAAACAGGAACCACAGAATATATTCTTCACTAAACAGGAACCACAGAATATATTCTTCAATAAACAGGAACCACAGAGTATGTCGGCACTGGTAATCCTACTGGGGGTAACACATACTGATATGGGTTGTACGCGACCAGTGGCACACATTGATTTCTAAATCCCAAACACTTTGTCCCTACGCCAGTTTGCTGAATGGCGGGTTGTCCCATCTGTGGATACGTGAACAATCGTGGTGGTCGCCTTTCCCTGCGCGGATATCTACCCCATGATGCTGACAGTTCACCCTCTGGTACTTCATCTGTTTCATCAGTTGAAGAGTCGAGAGTTACTTCGTCGTCAGATTCTACTACTACTGGTGGTGTGTCCTCCGTTGTAAGCGGGTTGTATTTCTCTTTTGGTAGTTTGGATTGCTGGGTTTTAACTTCAATCTCAGAATCTACAGCTACGACTGATGTTTTGGCTTTGTTCTTCAGTTTAGATTTCCGCTCTTGATCTTGACGAGCTGCACTGGCTAGCTTCTCCAGTAAATCCTCATCTGAAATGTTAATATCCCTTAACTCACTTTTCAACTCTGATCTGATGAAATCGCTGGTGAGACCGGTCTGGATTGTCCGTAGACTCATCAGTTTGACTAAGTCTGGGTCATATCGTATCGATGAATCCACATCTTCACTGGCAAATGTTATTTTCTGTCGCAAATCGAGGACTCTGATTAAGAAGTCTTGAGGGCTTTCCTTTGCATCTTGGCTAGCTGAGCTCAGTTGTTGATACAATTCGGTCGGACTTCTTTCATCGTGATGGGACCGCAGGACACGCTTCAACCCATCAACCGTCATGCTTCCAGCTCTGCGCTCGATATAGCTCCGCAGAAAGAACCCCGGACGAATAGCTTTCACTACCGCATCCACTATTTCACGATCACTATAACCGGCACTCACAGCTGCATCAAGCTGATAGGTGAGACTAGAAAAGCCAAGTCGATCTTTCACGTTTGGGTGTAATATTTGTCCCGAAATCTTCAATTCACGTCTAATGGTCCGTACCTGCGTTCCATCTGATGCAGGCTGTTGTTCTCTATTTTGTTCTTGCCTAGTAGTATCATTCTGTTGTCTGGTAGAACCATTTGATTCTTGTCCACTGGAACCAACCCCATTTACACCATTCTGAGGCTCTGATTCGTCAGGTGGTTTGATCTCGTTAAGCTTGTCAATTAACTCCAACAGAATCGACATGCCTTGATCCTCCAACTCACTCAATTCACTTCCATCGAGAACTGATGTAATTTTCCGAAACAGTTCCAATTTACTATCCTGTGTGGTAGTACTTATTCTCAGGTGTTCGCAGGCTTGTGACATTTCTTCTCGTGTCAGCCTTAATAATAAACCTCTTACCTCAAGCTGTGTCTCTTCAAGTGAATTAGCCATTTTACCAGGTAAGTCTCTTTGGACGGAGTAATGTCGCCAATTTTATTTCACTGTAGCGCTCCGTCCCGGGTTTCGGCACCAAAATGTAACCCGTGTAATGACTAAATGACAAAGACACCAACTTGCTGGCTGATGGATATCTTTATTCCTGCAGACAAGAGATGGGAAAACTTAAGCATGGAACACAGCGACGTGAAACACAAGAATGATGATGGCGAACAATGGACGGCACTACACAATTAGATGGAATAATAAAATGTTCTAATATCTGGAAATATTATCTGATTTTGCCATGGTGATTTAATTCATGAAATATGCACTGAATGGATCAAACCAAATATGTGGGCAGCAATATAATATAATGCTGGTGGACACGTGCATCACAAGAGGTGTAAGATTCCATGTAAGATGTATTTCGTCAGCTTATATATTTAATAAAACATCAAACGTATGTAACTTTCATCGAATTATGAAGTAATGGGCTTTTCCATAATTATAGTTCATTAAAATAATGAGTTCAGTCTCATATTTGTGTTCAATATCTCAAAACATGACCTCAAGTACCACTGTTATCTTCTGGCTTGATTTTGATATGACAGAGTTGTTCCCCCTTAATACGTATAATGAACGTTTACCGCGTGGTACAAAGCGAGAGATCTAGGTCATTTATTTCATGACCGAAACTACATTTACAATTATCACAAAGTTATGGAATATAGTCAATTAAATTCCTTGTTCACTTATAACATAAACTCCATCAAACATAAAACTGAGAAAGCTCACCTGCAGACAAGAGATGGGAAAACTTAAGCATGGAACACAGCGACGTGAAACACAAGAATGATGATGGCGAACAATGGACGGCACTACACACTTTCAGCGCTCGACCCTGATCGCCACCAACCCATTCGTATCACTCGTGCGTGACATACCAAGCCCCATATCTCTGCTGCACTCATGGAGATATGATTTCTGAATGAAGTAAATTCAACCGTAATTATTTTGAAAGATTTAACGTCCAAGAAAATATACTTTCGCTTCCAAGTATGCCGAAAGTACCATGACGCGGCTGCGTTAAACTTGTGAGATGGGTGCAGTCCACAGTTCCCACACTCTCCCCAACAATAAAATGTGACTACATTTTTTTTCTTAGTTCAATCATCCTTTGGCGAAAACTTGCCAATGTCTTCTCTGGAATGTATAGTCTCTCAAGTTAATAGGTTTATCTCCACAATCGTTCTCATGCCAATGTTGGTGTTTACAACTTAGTCTTTCTCTGTGAATGATTTCTGAATGAAGTAAATTCAACCGTAATTATTTTGAAAGATTTAACGTCCAAGAAAATATACTTTCGCTTCCAAGTATGCCGAAAGTACCATGACGCGGCTGCGTTAAACTTGTGAGATGGGTGCAGTCCACAGTTCCCACAGAACATGGGCCCAAGTAAACCTTGCTGCTCCAAAACAACCCATGATGCAATGCATAACATTGACAACCCTTCTCAGATGTTTACATCAGAAAAGGCAATGACCAATGACATGCATGAAAGTTTGTTATGGAGCAGTTTTGATTAATCAAAGCTTCAGAAATGTTCCTTCGTGCTTGGTAGCCTCATGGCGGCGCAAGTCGTGCAGACGAGTGAATGCTTTCGAGCACGTAGTACAAGTGAACATCTTGGTGGTTGACAGAGTGTCTGATGAAACGACCAGGCCGCTTCCCTTTTATAGCACGCTAGCTGGTGATCTATTTTTAGCACACTCAAACGAACCCCCACAAACAGGTCAGTACCATCTCCTTTCCTTCAATTCACATCGAAAGTGACGTCATACCCCAACAAACATGATCCGACAACATGAAAAGGATACAGGTCAAGTGCACTCAATGACCTGGTGTACAAACGACCTTATATGACCACTCACTCACTCATGTGTGTGTGTGTGTGTGTCTGTTTACCTGTGTGTCTGCGTCTGTGTGTGTGTGTCTGTGTGTGTGTGTGTGTGTGTGCATGCATGTGTGTGTGTGTGTAGGTATCCACCACCACACACTACCACACACACACACACACACACACCACCACCACCACCACCACCGCCGCCACCACCGGGCGTTGACGGGCGTCAACGCCCGGTGGTGGTGGTGGTGGGAACTCCCGTGTGGCAGAGCTCTTGGATCGGAGCTCTTGGAGCTCAAAGCCTGTGGAGCTCAGATCTCGGAAGTGACATTTGCATACGACCTCTGTGAGGTCACTTCCGCTTCCGTTCACGTGACCGGAAAAGACCTTTGACCCCGGCGCGCGCGGTGTAAAGGTTTCCACCGCGGTGCGGTGGAAACCTTTGCGCGCCGGGGTCAAAGGTCATACAGAGGTCGTATGCAAATGTCACTTCCGAGATCTGAGCTCCACAGGCTTTGAGCTCCAAGAGCTCCGATCCAAGAGCTCTGCCACACGGGAGATCCCACCACCACCACCAACGCCCGGTGGTGGCGGTGGTGGTGGTGGTGGTGGTGTGTGTGTGTGTGTGTGTGTGGTGGTGGATACCTACACACACACACACATGCATGCACACACACACACACACACACACACACAGACACATACACACAGACGCAGACACACAGGTAAACAGACACACCTGCGATCGGGAGGATAATTTACTGCGCCATGAGAAGGCACTCCACGAGGGTGCGACGGTACAATGTAACGATTGTGGTCGACTCTTCAAACGACCCAGTCGGTTAAGACAGCACCAACGTTTGATTCATGCCGCTTCTCCACGATTCGGGCGACAACTTTCTACTAAAGAGGAGCCGCGGAAGGTCAGAGCCAGAGAAGATGAACCCGGGGAGACGAACGCCACTGGTGATGCGATGACGAAGAGCCCGCCTATACCCACAGTCCAAGAGGGCCTGGATATCCAGCCGGACCCCAGCGTTACGGTTTCGAGTCATACGCCTGACGACATCGAACATTTTTCGGAAGATGCAGTGGATGCCCCTAGCGATCTGCTACAGGACGACCATCCAGTGAGTGACATCTATCGGCGCCATTGGACCATGATACGGCACTGTTTCCACCGTCATCGCCCTATTCAAGATATCTACAATTTTCGACTGACCGACCTCGCTCGTCTACGCAGCTACGTGGAAGCCACCTTCGATGACCAAGCAACGTCCTTCAAATTAAATCTGGCGTTTGGTTATGTGCTGCAGCATAAGGAGACAGATCAAGTCCGATACTTTTACCCGAGCAGTAACATCCGGGTATTTGACCAACCGTTTACCATCATTAACCGGGCGTCGCTAGAGACGATGCTGGAGAACCTGGCCACCGTGGATCCCTTGGAATGGGCCCAACAACAACGCCCCAACACCAAGTGGATAGTGGAGAGGGTAACCAATGTTACGTTCTTCGTGGTTAAACTGACCACCACCCCCATCGGATGAAAGTATTCACCCATGCACTGATAGATTCTCAGAATGCGCAAACAACTATCTGAGGATATGTGGCCTCAACGGTATCCTGGCCTGCCCGACGGTGATTAGAATAAACGGTTCAGAGCGAACATGGCCGAAGATGGAACTTTCTGAAATGGAGACTTCTGATTGGACAAGAATACATCTAACGGACAGGAACGAATATGAAACATGCAAATGGTGGCCTCTGATTGGACAAGAATCTTCTTGAATTGTAAATATACCCAACACGGCTCCCCCAGCGTGGGTGTGATGTAACATTGGGGAGAATAAACTATATGAAAAAAACTTCTTCTTGTTGTTGTTCTCTCATGTGTCATCCGTGTTGCTGTTGTTGTTCTCTCCCCGGTCTATATCATAGTGTTATGTTAGAGTGTTAAAGCGTAACGACGGGCGTCGAGGGCGTCACTGCATTTCGAAGAATTAGTGACAATTCCATGGAATATCAGAGCTTCTGAGCTATTTCACCAGGGCGTTGAAGCATTAAGAATGGCTTTGGTGGGCGTTGCTACAAGATGACACCTCACACGACGCATTCGCACCGCGGATGGTCCATCTCTACACCAAATAACATCCTTCACTGCTAAAAATGCCCACTTTCGCTACTACTCGTACTGATGACGTCACCAATGACGTCACAGATGCTGTGGATATCCCTCAACTCGGAATGTACACCCCAAGAGCTACAACATGACACCTCCCAGGACGCATTCGGACCAAGGATGGTTCCTCTCTACTCCGAATACCTTCCTTCACTGCCCCAAAATGTCCACTTTCGCTACTACCCCTACTGATGACGTCAACAATGACGTCACAGATGCTTCGGACATGCCTCAACTCGGAATGTCACCTCGAGAGCTACAAAATGACACCTCACACGACGCATTCGGACTAAGGATAGTCCCTCTCTACACCAAACTCACCACCACGCACCCACAAAATGTGCACTTTCGCTACTACTCGTACCGATGACGTCATCAATGACATCACAGATGACGCGGACATCCCTCAAATCGGAATGTACACCCCGAGAGCAACAAAATGACACCTCACACGACGCATTCGGACCAAGGATAGTCTCTCTCTACACCAAACTCACCACGCACCCACAAAATGTCCACTTTCGCTACTACTCGTACCGATGACGTCATCAATGACGGCACAGATGACGCCGACATCCCCCAAATCGGAATGTACACC
>JAVTVY010017151.1:0-61836 GCA_036873755.1 Hanleya hanleyi | reverse complement strand
GATGGCATGGATGGTAGTGATGGTAGGAATGGTAGCAATGGTATGGATGGTAGTGATGGTATGGATGGTAGTGATGGTAGGAATGGTAGTGATGGTATGGATGGTATCACAGGTACATCTTTTAATCATAAGAAACATGTGTACCAAGTTTCATAATCATTCAATGACAGCTGACAACTGCAGCAAACTGTGGTGTACAGATGTATATGTGCACTTCGGCTAAACGCAAAACTCAATCAGTTGCCATAATTTGGAGAAAAATTAATATTTCATCTCAAAAATAGCACAAATAAATCCTCCAATCATAAGAAACATTTGTACCAAGTTTCATAATCATCCAATGACAGCTGACAACTGGAGCAAAGTTACCATGTAGATGTATATGTATACATGTAGAGGCCTATATGTACAATTTACCTAAACAGAAAACTCTTCATTTGCCATAATTTTGAGAAAAATTAATATTTCTTCTCAAAAATAGCGCAGGTACATCCTCTTTCATAATCATCCAATGACAGTTGACAACTGCAAGAAACTTTCCAAGTACAGATGTACATGTGCACTTCAGCTAAACGCAAAACTCATTCATAGGGATTTTAACATTAGAGTACCCCAGGGGTAGTACCCCAGGTGGCATACCCACCCCCCATATTTTTTATATTTTTTTTATATTTTTTCTAATTTTTCTAGATTTTTTTTTAACTTGCTAAACCAAAAACCCATTCATTTCCAGGCAGGGGACACCGACACCGACGACATCCTCTTTCCCCCTCTCACAATATCTCCCCTTTACTTCGTAAGGCGAGATAAAAACTGGTTATTATGAAATGATAAACATGGTACTGAACTCAAATTTTAAAGAAAATCTTGACCTAAAATAGGACCTTTTGTACCATTGACAAAGTTCACAAATGTTTTTAAGCATCTTCCCTACTGAAATATTCACTGGTTTTGCATATTACCAAATAAGTGTGGCCTGCAGTTCCAGGCTGCTGTTGCCTGCTATAAAAATGAATAAAATATTTTTTTGTTCAAGTTTTTCTGGTTATTTGCAACAACAACAGTTTCACACTGGCAGATATAAAAACGAACTTGCAGCAGCAGTGAAAAATACCCATCGAGTTAAGAGTGGATTAACAGATTTTTTCTAAATCGTCCGTTAGTCAACATGTGCACAATCCTTCAAAAGCAGGAAATTAACATGAGGGTGAGACTCGCAAAACCCCTCGGCTTCCCCCGAGTAACTAAGAAATATGCTGTCAGTGCAATATATTATGGTTACAGGGCCTGATCTAGATTTTAGTTTGGGCACCTATACATGGTGCAGAGTGTGATAAGTTATAATGAAATAGGCCATGATGTGGGACTGTCGAAGCCTATGGAAGCTGTGGGAGTACTAAATGGTCTAAATACAGCCGATATCTAATTCATATTTGGCGAAAGTACTTGCATTAGTATTGGTTTCAGCCTGTTCAGAGAGGGGATTTGTTTATTGTTTTATTTGGGGGGGGGGGGGGTTCATAATGAGCTCGAAAACAGCCTGGGTCAGGCCTGGGCTACATGTACTAATCATTCAGGATTGTACTTTTTACAGCATATCATTATTCTGCAGATTTAACAGCTACAGTAACATTCAATCAAATATCGCAAAAGGGGCATAATTTTTCAAGGAGATAAATAATTTGGTAGCCGTACCGAACACAATTTAGTAGATGTACCGAACACGGGCCTGCAGATATGACTTGTACACTCAACTTATATATCACAAAATCAGAGATAATTAGACCCGAAATGAAACTCTTAACCCCTAATGTACAGCAAGTCAAGGGGCTGGCCCTGAAACATGCCCGGTAAATAATAAGCTACAAATAACTGGTTTGGCACCCCTTTCCCCACAACTGGTGGGACATCCCACCTCTTAGAAATGAACAGGATATCACAGTTTTTTCTCAGACATGCAGTGATTATAAGATTTCCTCACCTCTAGGTGTAACTTCCTTTTCTTGTAGGAGAGGATAACTGGTATTCACATGAGGTCCACAAGCCAATCTAATCCATTATCCTGTTATCAATTCACACAATGGGTAGGGTCCAGTATTTGCCTGTTCCTATAAATCATTGAAATACAAACAAAATTATTTATATTAGATAAAACTCAATCAGGGCAGTATACATTCTGTAGCAAATTATTGTTACCTGAAAAGAGAGGCAGAAATGCATTTTAGTATCAAACATGACAGTTTTATAGTCTAAAGTACCGGTTACAGAACAGAATTTCATATTTTAAACTGTGCTCTCAGCCTATTTCACTTGTAAACAGAAAATTCATTCCACTGCAAATAAAAATCAATCTTCCTTTCCATTGAGAGCAAACTAATGGAGGTAAATGTAGGTGAGGTGTTCAGCCAACGACATACATGTACAAACTACCATACATGTATTTCTAATTTGATGATCATACTTCTAGTCAGCTATGCATTAAACAGACTAAAAAACAAACAAACAGTATCAATGACTAGTGATTAATCAATCCAGATACAGTCATTGAAGGGATATTTAGCCTACTCTACCTTGGAGTCACTGTTCAAATCTTTGTACTCTTCTGATGGCGGAATGTCCATCCATGACATGCTCTGGTTCCATGACAACATCACCCTTGAAATTATCATTTCAGTCATATGCTTCAAACCTGATAAAAAAAAAAGATGTATTCAATAGGAGTTTTGCACCTTCCACCCCCCCTCCCATACATTTTTTTTTCAATAATAATAATAAAAACAGTCCTGGCCTGCAATAGTTTCATATACAGAACTTTTTCTCTGTTGTTTCTATATAAACATATATTCTGAGCAGACAGATCACCGTATCAAATCTAAAACTGGCGGTCAGTAAAATTAAATTAATATCGTGTTGGTTCGAAAACAGGTGATTTCACCCCTGTACCTAAACGACCAGCTGTCTGAATATCCATCCCGTTTTAGGCACAGAAACTTTTAAATAAATCGGAAATAAAAATTCATTTTTTAGGTCATAACAGTAATACCAGCTGATACTGCGAAAAGTGTGTAGGCCACGAAAATGGGGTGCACGTCAATAGGTATACGATTTGACATGTAAATCAAAACACCTTACCGCTCGACTAATTCATGTTTCCTTCCCGATAGTTTCGCTTTCCGTTTCCTCAGATCATCCTTTAGGTCCTCCAGCGTCCATTCTTCGTATTTACTCGCCATCTTCACGTTTTGGTGAAGAAAACTCAACCAAGTTCAACTTGCAGCCAATGTTTACAATCGGGCCCCACTTCCGATGTTGCGCGCGCAAACTTGCTTGTAGAAAGTCTTGATATGAAGGGAGACAACTCGATTAACATGCAAATTAATAGGCAATGGCCTAAGACGGCTCACATTTATAGTCGTGATTTAGCCTTATATATCGGAGGAAATTTATGGATGCGATACATTAGACACAGAACTTCTATTCATGCATTACATTACAAATATTCTTATGACATATGATCAGTGAATTGATATTCTAGCAATCTTTAAACCTAGTCCTATAGGGCAATGGGCACGGCCTATATTCCGCGAAAATATGAGGGGGATACGCCGGAGATGGTAACCAACACTTGATAACTCTGCCTGTATCTCTTCGATATTTGATTCTGTTTAGTTATTTTTAAACCTGTACAGATACCCGTTTCAAAAATATACCTTTTGCTACACATTTCTTTCACCTCACGACGAGAGGTTTACCGTGAAAGATGCATGGTGTCGATTCGACGGGAATTTTTCGCGATACACCGGCACAAAACGTTTTAATAACTTTGATTGAAAATGCATAAAAAAAATACAAATCTAAATAAATAGTTTTCATTTCGAGTATTATAGGATCATGAAAAAAATATAAATGTTTTTGTATATTCTTTTAAGAAAACAGAGTTCACAGTCTGCCTGCATGATCCCCACATTTATCTCACACTATATGTGCAAATAAAATATCGCCCCACTTCAACCCCACTATCGTCTTAGGCTATGCATGAAAGAATGCTTGCCCAACAAAATCCCCACGTCGGACTTAAACTTTCAGTACAGCCCGGCACATTCCCTACATTGGACTTTGTCTACGAGCGCTGGAAAAAGTCCACCCCACCTAATCCCTACAAACAACTCAGTCGATTAAATCCGAAGTTCATTTTCCCTACACCAACCCCACGTTAGACTTTGAATATATAGCAGATAAAGGTATGCCCTACATCATCCCCACGCGAACTTTGAATTCTCGCCCATTCACCCGTCATAATCCCCACATCAGCCCTACATAATCCCCATATTTATGCTAAATTTGCATAACCGCGGGCAGCTGCCCCACACAAACCCTACGTTATCCCCACGAGGAAAGTTCCAAACCACGCTTCGCCCCACACGAACCCCACGCGCCCACCAAAACCCCACACTTTCCCTACGCAATCCCCACGTTTATGTTTGTAAGGGACATTATGCCGATTATGGACCCGGGAAGTCTATGTGGTCAATGGGCGTCCTACTGAAAGTTGAATCTAACTTCTCCATAGATCTCATTCTATACCATTGTCTATTCTGCTCAACCTGGGGATAGGGGCCATCTGAATGTCAGGTCTTTCCAAGTGTTCATGGAGTTCAAATGAGTAGTAACAATCAAAGCGTGAGAACGACTTGTAAATTCATTTGCGTCAAAGGATAGTTGTCAGTGATTTTTCGAATACCGCACTAAATTTGAGCGATATGCAAGAGATGTCTTGCTGATGATCGCTTATCCCGTAATTTTCATTATATGCCTCTCAATTTATTGGGGCGGAAATTCTTTTGCGGATAACGGCTGAGTATTGTAGGTCAGATCTGACGAATATACTCCGTAACTGTACCAAGATGGGTTGGTAGCAGTTAAACGAATATGCAAATGAAGAATAATAACAATATTTAAACTTGAACGTCCGAAAATAATGAGGATCTATTGACGGGACCCCCATGAGATTTCTTAATAAACGTCAGCAAATTAGTATTGGCGAAGCTGCTGTTAGAGGATAATTTTACAAATTAACAATTCATATACACAGTATGTCAACAGCATTGCTGTATCCATGCTGGTAGGTGTATGCCTGCAACCCGAAGTTAGTGTTAATGAATAGAAAGTCATTGCAGAAACTGCCTTAATATTCCTAACACTATTTTGATTTGATGGGAGAGAGAAAAGTTTACTTACGTCGCGTTCTACAATATTTCATATACAGCGACGATCAATATACAACCCTGCCTAAGTATGGCAAAAAGGAAAATTAACTATCCATCCACAATCGGAAAATGATACACAAGTTTACATACACGTTACAATTTATTTAACAAACCGATCGTTCTTGAACACAATAAAATCAAATCTTCTCTCAACCGACTAATACGATCTCTCAAACTTGCTGCTCGATAAAAATTCTCTTAGAACCTTAAAATCTATACATTTGATTTAAATATGTTTAGCTGTGAGTTACTCATGTTCTCAGGTTCATGGGTCCGTCGTGAATGGCCAACTCTACACGCCTGATCAAAGATCGATCTATTAAGATGAGTATAACCTACAGTTTATTTTTCATCTATGAAGTTTGTTGCCTGTGAGTTTTTTTTGGAAATATGCAGTCAGTATATTTGCCTGTCAGGTCATATGATTTCTGGGCAGTACTCTTTTCCCACCTCCCTTGTTATGTTGCGTTTAATTTGCGTCAGCATCGGTGTTGCTTGCGATGCCAACATGATAAGATAGCCCACAAAAGAACATTGAACCGCTGGTCGACTTCGCGGTTATATACTTTCAGAATATTCAAGACGGATGGATGAGTTGAAGATCTATTCTTGATCACTTGACGGCATGACAAAGAGGCTGAGAGTATGACATACATTTTGATTTGCCAAAGCAATGCTGTTGACATGCTGTGCTTCTTGAATAACATTAGGTTTCATCTCGGTTTCTAGATACCAACCAAGGCCATCATTATCCATTGTTTTACAAACGCAGCTACTCAATGAGATCGGACGGTAGTTACCTGGGTCTGTATGATTAAGGCCAGGTTTTGCGACCGGTATAAAACTGGCATGCCATGACGGTGGAAAAATTCACTGTCAATAAGGTTAATAAGGTTCAGAAGTTTCAGAAGTTGATAATGAATATTATCAGAGCCTGTAGCAGAACCGTTAGCTTTCCCGGGAGAGTATATCCTTAAAATGTTCTTTATTAGAAGAGGAAAACTGAATTGTCTTCTCTTCTCCTATTTCTTGGGTCTTTGAAATTCAGGTACAAACGTATTTGTCGGCAAATGTTTTTAGTCATTGTTTCGCCTAACTTATTAGCAATAATTGATTTGTCAGTTATCAGCTGATCTTCATCTTCAATATGATGAACCCTGACTGGCCTTGGAGCTTTTAGCTTTCATTCTTTTGGAACATATTCCAATCTTTCGTCATCGGTATATGCGTATTGATCCTAGAAACATGATTTTTTTCAGGAATCATGTTAGTTCTTTTTGATAGCTTTACGGGCTTTACCTCTGGAAACTAACATTTATCAAATGATCGAAAGTAGGATGACGGCGAAAACACCGTTCAGCCTTTTTCTTACATGTCCTAGCTTTTTACAGTCATCAGTGACCCATATTTTAAAAATATGATTTGAATATTCATAACAATGAGCTAACAATTAAAGCTCATTTCAATTTGGCTTAACTCCTCTGCATTTCCACTGAAGGAGGTTAGGTGACAGCTATTTGAACACCGTCTAAGCAATACACGCTCAAACTACATATACAAAGATACAGGAAATTTACGTAGCACCGATGAATTTTGTCTAATGGTTTCCTTCTTCTCGGTCTTGTCTTCAGTTTCGTTCGTCCTAAAAATGTCACCACCTCCCATTCGCCCTTAAGATCCTAATATCATTGTAAACATGGTTAACCCAAATGAAGGCTTTTCGATGACAGTTTCAGCATCTCAACAAATATATCCTTGTATCACCCGAACCAGAGTCATATGGAGGTCTACGCCTTCAGTAATCTTATCACATTCAATCAAATCAGAATCGGCCTGATCATCCAGGACGGTATCTAGACCCCCATTTCCTTCAGTATTAATATCAACTGGTATATCTTTGGAGGCTTTGGGCCTTGACCACCACCGATCTCCACCTCATCATTGAGAGACACGAAGTGGTTTAACGTTCTTAGTTTGTGGTGTTTAGTTTTGTAGGACGTACCTGCCTAGTATTGCTTGTAATGGGTTTGCCAGTAGGACCCATAACTCACTCAAATGTTCGCCGCACCCTAACACTTTTTCTCCCACTGTGCACACACGAGGAATCTCCAGAGGGGAGAGTCTTCGTCTTGAATTTGCTGCAACACGAGGGGTTCCTGAATCCGTATTATCATTTCTAGCCTCGGAATCTGTAGGTACCTGTCTAGATTTCGGGCAGGCCCACTTGAAATGTCCTGCCTGACAACAATTTAGACATTTACCGCGAAAATGGCAATGCCATTTATATGATATTCTGCTTTAACCTGACTTCTATACTAAACAGGAAGTCAACTTACAACTCGTCTAGTATGCTATGAACCATGGAAATATCTACATTAACGGTTCAACAGGCGTATGGATAGAACTATTTACAGTGAGTGAACAAACATAGAGAGAGGATAGGATCCACCAACCCTCCTAGTCAAGAGAGGGCAATATTTCAGCTATATTGCGACGATCAAATGAAACTAATTCGAAAATCTCTGTCGGAAAGACCGAGGGCAATGATGAGAGATCAAGTCTCTCTACCTGGCCTGGACTGACAGAGACCAAAACAGCCAAATCTTACAAAGTAATTCAAAATTTCACCATCTGCAGTTGTAAAACCATTCACTAAATATACTATTCAAGAAATCTGGAACAAGATGAGCTAAAAACCACAGAATTAAAAAATACACAGAGCGATATGAAACACGACCGACCGCCAATCTCCACTACACCCGGGTCTCATTCGAGCTGTATGCACGACTTAGCAATGTGCTATCTGTCCTATAAAGTATGCCTTTAATTTTAACTCGAGATTTTGACTTTCACTTGGGATACTGGGTTCCATTTCGAATCAAATTGTTTGGCAAAAGATTCCTCAAATCAGTTCAAAGGGGTGTACATGTGAAGCTTTTCGTTCTGGTTCTCTTGCAATATTAGGAAAATAACCATTAAAGATAGCTTTTTGTATTTGTGAGATTACGACCACTATCGCAATATAACAGGGAAAGTGAAATCTATCGAGCAAAGGTAATGCAGAAATATTCAATCTGTTTCATCTGATTGTTTCGTCACCAGTATACAATATTTCATTCAACGAAAAATGAACGGAATTTTCAGCAGGTCACTAATATATCGACTGAATTGTAGTCGACGTTTTTACAAAAAACAGCGAGATACATCATTCTTTAGATGACGACATACAACGAATACTATGGATTAAGGATACTGATCAGCGATACGGATTTGATATTTTTGGAACATCATGATGTCGTGCCGGCATCATTGAAAACTGTTGACCGCTTGTCACTTGCAGGAAACAAGCCTATGTTTATGTATACTATGATTGTCTTTTTGAATTTGGTGCTAATACTGTTATATGGAATATGGAATAGGTCTTTGGATTATGGACGCGGATATTCTCTAATGGACGACGGCTGATTATGAATGACGGACCAGACGCTTGTAATTATTTTTAAACTGATATCGACACTTTTAGGAGCAGGAATGAGTTCAGCCGTTTCAAAGGCGATACTCTTAGGTTTCTTCATTGCCAGAATGATTTTTTCCACAATGATCAATGCTGCACATTTTATAGTAATATTTATTCCAGCTGAATAAAAGAGTAAACGTAAGCTGGATTTTAGGTCACAAGCCATGCTTACCTAGCAAGTGATACTCGAGCTTTCTGACCGCCACTGAGCATGATACCTCGCTCTCCTACCAAGCTATGGTCTTTGTGTGGCAGTAGTTCTATATCCTGTAATGAAATATACATGCATTTTGAAAACAGGCAATGAAATTTGCGCTGTACAGCGGTGTCAAATAAGAGGTCGACGAAAACAACGGGGACAATGCTATTATGTGAAAACGGAGAAGTTATCAGATACATATGTAATATACCTAGTCTGTTTACATTTTCGCACCAAATATTTGGTATTGCTTTCTAGTCTTTTTGAATAATTAGCACATTTGGTAATTATGCCGCAAGTTTTCTGTAGGAACCTAGGTTATACATGCCCGGTAAAGGTCACAAACCTCCTGGGTTCTGGATGCAAGATTGTCATCAGGACTTGATTTCCGGCGAACATTGATTGGCCATTATATCTGATTGGGCCAGAAATGGTCTGTGTCGTATTTTAAAATGTTTCTATAATATTTGACTCTCAAATATGTCAAAACCATCTTTTCATATTTTAATCGGGGAAAAATCTGGGCCAGTTTGATTGGCCACCCCGAAATTTGCCGCAATGGTTTTGGGCTGCTTGACCCTATTTCTAGCGGTCTTATCTCGAAAAAATGGTGGGGAATGTATGCTGAATTTTCCATATGTTTGAGCGGAAAGGCCAGGCTATCTGGCGTGGTGGATCGTTTGTGGCGGCAAATATTAGGGAGTATAGTTTTGCCAATTTACTACATATCAAGTAAGGCGAATAATTAGCGGTTTGTGACCTCTAAGAAATTAACGAAAATTGGACTTTCTCCATTGTCACATGTTTAAGCACTTTTTTTCTGCAGAGATGTACAGAATCAGAGATAAATGCCTACTTTCATCCAATTTTCTGCTTGTCCAGGCCGGATAGAATGTTTTCAAACCTAAACATACATTTTGGGCCTATTGCGGGCGCTCGAGCTATTGTTTCCAACCCAAACCTAATAATGCCTTACTACTATAAAGGAATTGAGTTATTGCGTCAGCATAGTTATTTCCAAGCCTTTTGTCGATAAATTCTGTGCTGTGGAAACGTTTATTTGAGCATTCGCTTTATTGACTCCACCTCCCACATCAGCGATCGTTCTCGTCAATAAGCCCATGCATTATATTCACAAACTTTAATTATTGCAAAGTAAGACTGGTCTGGTTTGTCAAATAACTGCATGAAACGTCATTCATCGGATTCTAACTGTAGATATGATAAAAATTAGCGGTAAAATTTTGCGTTTATTTCCTCTCTACAATGGAGGGAGGGGTCGGTTTCGAGTTGATAATCGTTATTCCATGTGTGTACAGATGGAATTCTGGGGATTAGAGTTAACGTTAGTAAGTGTACAAATTAAAAATCCAGAAAATAAATTACGAAATAATCTTTTGGGGTGAAATATTTCAATAAGTTTTTGACCACTCAAGGGTCCATATATTAAGGGAAATATCACTTTAATGTGACAATCGATAACTTTGCGAATATTCGAAGCATGATCTTTATATTTGTATATGTATATGATTGTTTGTTTTTGGTTGGACCACACAAAATTTATTGGAATTTGAATAGGTTTACTTATTTGTAGGTCACAAACCTCCATTGAGGTTTCTGGGTGCAAGATTATCATCAGGACTTGATTTCGGGTGAACATTGATTGGCCATTATATCTGATTGGCCCAGAAATGGTCTGTGTCGTATTTTAAAATGTTTCTATAATATTTGACTCTCAAATATATCAAAACCACCTTTTCATATTTTCATCGGAAAAAAAATCTGGGCCAGTTTAATTGGCCACCCCGAAATTTGCCGTAATGGTTTCGGGCTGGATGACCCTATTTCTGGCGGTCTTATCTCGAAAAAATGGTGGAGAATGTATGCTGAATTTTCCATATGTTTGAGCGGAAAGGCCAGGCTATCTGGTGTGGTGGGTCATTTGTGGCGGCGAATATTAGGGAGTATAGTTTTGTCAAGATGTGCTCTGCCAATTTACTACATATTAAGTAAGGCGAATAATTAGTGGTTTGTGACCTAAACCTCACTTCCTCGGTCTGTCCCGCCGTCACCTCTGCGTGTGCTAGTGCATAACGATCGAGGAATTGACACATGCACTATACGGTGTCAACATGCTCACCCTTATCAATCCACATACGTAAATAACTCGACTGTAGCGTTGTTCGTCGAACTCTTGTGACATGAGTATGTTTTCTCTCAGTGTCCCATGAAACACCCAAGGTTGTTGCTGAGCATATCCCACGTCACCATATACTTGTATGTTTCCTCTACTAACAGGAAGCTCGCCCAAGACGGTAAGCAGCAAGCTAGACTGGATCGTGAGAGAAAATATATGATCAGAATTGTAAATTGACAGCAGTGTATCTAACATATAAATATAACATCACGAGGTTGAGGTGTCACATACATCATTGCTACGGATGGAAGTATTAGCCACTTCACATCTTGAAACCGTTCTGGTCAGAAGAAACATACTTATACACTGCTAGTGAATAACCGTCTACAAACGATGATAATGGGCACTACATATCTGTCAGTTGATATAAAGCAGGTCGTCCAAAACAATATTAATTCGAAAACGCCAAGAGAAACCGGGAATTTAGTATATATATTGTGGGATTGAACAACTACTTTGGAATCGAACAATAATACCGCTCTCGGTCAGGGTTGATCGATATGAGCCGTGTTTATCTCAAACGTGGCGTTTGTCATTTGAACAGTCGTGATCAGTGCGTGATTTAATCACGCTTTAACTCTCCGTAATTTGATCAAACTAGTCTCAGATCTCAGTGTCAAGTCTCAATGTCTCAGATCGGATGTCTCAGATCAGATATGTGCTTAGATTTATAAGGGTATTCCCCGAAAGCGCCAATTTTAGTCACCGACGATAGTTTTGATCATCGTCCAGGTGAAGGAGAGAGAGAGAGAATTATATATATATATAGCGACGATCAAACAAAATTCTAAGTACTCAAGTCACTAACAAGTACTGCAATCCAAAGCATTAAAACAAACACACATTAAAACTTATGTAACAAACCGATTTCTCTCAAATAACCCATGCAATCTTCCCTCATCCGACTAAAAAGATCTACCAAAGAAGTCGCTCGATAAAAAGCATCTCTTACAATCTTAAAATCTATGCATTCGATAAGAATATGTTTCATCATGAGATCTTCATGGCATGAAATACACATTGAGACTGGCTCTTTTTTTAGTAAATGTTCGTGAGTTAATCGTGTATGGCCGATTCTACATCGCCTGATCATGGTTTGATCGAAACGTTTTTGGCTGTTCAGATGAGTATATACAGTTTTTTGAACTCATGAAGTTGGTTATTATTCAAAGCATCCCATAAAGATTGAAACAACCGCCTCACATAAGTACAGATAGAGGCCTTGAAATTGCTATATGGGATTTCAACAGGATCAACCTCATCATCTACTGCCTTAGCCATCCTATCAGCCTCTCGTCCAGGTGAATGTCCAATTGGGGATTTGAAAATACACTGTGTGTGTGTGTGTGTGTGTGTGTGTGCGTGTATGCGTGTGTATGTTTTGAGGGTTTGCGTAAAGCAGTGAAAGGGGAGGGGGAAAAGAAAATATATAGTATCCGGCTGACCAGTCAATGCATATTTGCTCGATTTTCAGCCGAATTTACTAATAAAAAATAGGTAAAGCAAAATGGTTATCCATTTGTATTTGCATTTGGAAGTTAAAGACAATTAGTTATAAAAAACTCCTTCTTAGAAATACAACTCAAGGAACTAAAATGTTGGTACCATGGCACGGTCTTTCCATGACGGCCCGCAAATGTATTTTTCGTTGTAAATTAACTTCATGTCGTATTACATATGCGATGTCGATATAATGATAATTGAACATCCTCCGTTTAATTGACAGATATACATAATGCATCAAGTTCTTGCAGAGGAATCGTCAAGGTTCGCAGCAGCTGATTTAATCATCAAGCACGAGGTTCATTTAATTGCAATCTCAAGGTGACTCGTTTGGTACAGTCGAAAATGAACTCCTGAAAGCTTCAATTGGTGTATCGAGTTACAAACAGGTATTCTCGCCTTGTCAATGTAGAACCGCTTAATACTTGTTTAGAACTGATCTTTCGTTATACAATTAGACGGATGAAATCAACTACTACTGCTCACATTTCACCAATATCGAGAGCGTTTAGGCTGACGAGTAATGGCAAATAGCATACACGAAGTGGGGATAATGTTTTTTGTTATATCTTCAAAACAATTATAATCTGGAAATTTCACAAATAAACAATGACATATATATTCCTCAATCAAAAATTGAATACCTGTACCAGAAACTTCAGCGTAAGCGTAGGATCTACAAATCGCGTGAAACAACCACGAGATTCAGTCGTCGGCCGGTTCACTCACGTATCCTGGCGCGCAATTTAATTTGAGCGGGTGTTGTTCTTAAATTACAAAACAAATCTTCACCTTTTTGTGCAAATCGATCCGAATTTCATCTCGGAGCTGTACGCATAAACCGCGAAAGCACATATCCACTCGTTTTAGGCACTTTACCTAATGCCATCCCTGCCGAGCTTGCTTGAAAAATGGCTATATTCATACGCGCGCCGTCAGAACAACAGGCGCGCGAACTTCCGGCTGAGTAACACAGTTATTCCCCTTGTTGGTCTAAAGCACCAGTATCGTCGGGCGTCTGTCTACGCTATATTAATTTAATCTAACAGCTTTCTCGTAACTTTTCAATGTTAATATATGCTAGCTATGCCAATTATATATAAATACTGTATCAAATTATTAAATTTGAACTGTGTATTTCTGTGTGCATGCTTGCGTTTACGAAAGGTGTATAGCGGGGACATTTATATGAATACACACCTTCATACTGGGGACACACCTCCAACCGGGGACGTCCCCGGTGTGACAAAGACTGGGAAACTGTTTCGCTGCCCGTTTTATGATCTTGTATACAACACCATGGTAAAAAAAATAAATAACGTATATGTCCCCATTTTGACTGGAGAAAACTCAAGCGGGTGTGTTTGAAATTAGAAACGTGTGTTTGACTGGGTGTCCCCACTTTGCCGGTATGTTTCATGTGTCCCCACTTGTGAGGTGGAAATACGGATTCGGTTATTTCAGGTGCTGTGCAAATTTGAACTGGATTGAACGTGTCGTGGAGATCCCGAGGCTGTTCACAACACAAACCAGCAACAGGTTGCTTGAATAGCCAAAAAATAAAGAAGTCCCCACTTGTATGGTTGTGTACGGATGTCCCCAATCTGCACCTTTCGTCAACATATGTGCGTGTGCGTGTGCAAGACAAGTTTCCGATTGGGTAAGTTTAAGTTATCATTGGGCTCGAAATCAAAATCCCCGTTGAAGTGACAGAGATGGTATCAAAATCTAGAAGGTTAGAAATGGCTTTCCGCATCGCGAAAAGAACCCAGGAGCCGGGTCCCCGATAGGACGAATGAGAAAATAATATTTTTCACTTTGTTCGGATCACATCTTAAATAACTGAGCTCTCTAAGATTGATATAGTGTCAATGTAATATTGAACGATTACCTTCCCGGATCCAACTGGTCCAGTCAAGACGATGAGTTCTCCCTGTATGGAAACAATTTTCATAGAACAGATAAAACAAACATGCTATCAGCTGTTGTTTAGGTTCATAATGTGCTTCGCGTCATTTTCGCATAACATATTGTTAACAGAAATATGAACAAACTAATGATTTAATCATAAGTTTAAAGGTAAGGGGTAAGCCGAGTAACAAAGGACAAGTGAGTGAATGAGTGAGTGAGTAGGATTTAACGTCGTTTTCAACATTGTTTCAGTCATATCACGACGGGGCCTACATGTGCCAGAAAAGGACAATTACACAATAGTAGTACCCAGGGTCTCTTCAGTGACCCAAACAAATACCATTCAGTTCAACACCACAATGTCACCAGTTTCTCTTCTCCGGGGCCATCACATAGGTCAAATTCACGTAACAAAACGGAATAGTTGTGATAAGCCGAGAAATGGGAGAAAACTCAATCGTGAATGACAAAACTGACATATCAATGTACGGAAGAGCTTGATGCTAAAGGTCACATACCGTACAAACATGTATCCACATGGGATTTCTCGACTCTATACTACAATCCCTCATCAGGACCTTATTGACCGTCTAAGTTCATTAATAGTATCTGTGTTCAAGAAAACTGATCGTAGATATATTAATGTCGGAAGCCATAAAGCATTCTTTAGCTCGACTACATACAAGAGATATCATTCATGGGATGTTTCTTTGTTTATAGAGTTGCTTGAATTTCTCATTAAAAATATCTATGTGAAATTTGGAAACACAATATATCAGCAGGATATAGGTATTCCAATGGGTACTAATTGTGCACCCCTGTTGGCCGACCTTTTATCTGTTCTCTTATGAATATGACTATATGCAGGCGCTTTCAAAAACCGATCCATTCAAAGCCCGTTCCTTCTCATTCACCAAACGCTAGATAGACGATCTTCTCGCTGTGGATAATCGCTATATAAATGACGCAGTGAAGGATATATATCCACCTTCACTGGATTTGAAGGAAACTACAGATAGCCCTACAGGCACATCTTATTTAGATCTCTATCTCTATAAAAATGAAGCGGGCATTCTCTCTCGTCGACTTTATGACAAAAGAGATGATTACAATTTCGACATCGTAAACTATCCCTTTCTGGATAGTAATATTCCAGTGGGACCTGCATATGGCGTATACATATCTCGCTTAGTAGCATTTGCTAGATCCTGTGTTAAATGTGATGATTTTAATCAACGTCACAAAACATTGTTGCAGAAACTTATAAAACAGGGCTATTCCACCAAGCGCCTCCACTCAAAGTTTCTCAAATTTGGCGATACATATCGCATGCTGATAGCAAAATACGAACGTAGCGTGCAAGATCTATGGCGCTACGTTTCGTAACTTGTGTCTAATTCCGCTTAACCCGGGGCTAGGGGCCGTATGAACCCATGTACTTCAAGATCCTCATGGTACTCATATGAACAGTCACAATCAAAGCGTGACTGAGATACATCTTTTTTTTTAGATGACGACTCTATAACGAATATTATGGATTAAGAATACTGATCAGCGATACGGATTTGATATTTTTGGAACATCATGATGTCTTGCCGGCATCATTGAAAACTGTTGACCGCTTCTCTCTTGCAGGAAACAAGCCTATGTTTATGTATACTATGATTGTCTTTTTGAATTTGGTGCTAATACTGTTATATGGAAAATGGAATAGGTCTTTGGATTATGGACGCGGATATTCTCTAATGGACGACGGCTGGATTATGAATGACGGACTAGACGCTTGTAATCGAAGCAAATCTAAACTGTTAATCCAGTAAATGACAAAATATAACCGTTTAATACGTTATTCAATATTCAGCCGTCGTCAGTTAAAGAATTTCTGCGCTCATAATTCAAAGACCTATTCCATATAACAACATTAGCACAAAAAAAAATAAAACAACAACAAACAATCGTAGTATACATAAACATAGCCTAGTTTCCGGCAAGAGAGAAGCGGTCAACAGTTTTCAATGATGCCGGCAAGCATAGATTTAGCCAGCAATGCATCTCGCCGTCTTTGAGACGGACAACCTCAGTGTGTGACATTGAGACGGCCAATTAAAAAAAGAGACGGTTATATTCTTTAGTGATAATGTTTAATGCATATCCCCGAGACGGCGTGCTTTCCAAGGACAAAATAATTAAACAAAAATCCCGTGAAAAAGCAAACCCAAGCGTGGCTGTTGTAGTTGTTATGGATTGTTGGTCGTCGACCACGTGGAAATCCCGTCCAATAACTTGAGAAGGGCAACAAGGGCAACCCTGTTTGAGGTTTTCTCAAATGATGTAACACGCGCGTAGATTTTCCAACACACTACCATATGCAGTGTACGGCATAACATACTGTGAAGTCATGTGACTCTGTGAGTATGTTGGCACCTCTTCCCACTTCCCTTATATGCATTGTGCGTAAGCCACTGAGAATGTGGTCTCTCAGCTCTCTTTAAGGGTACTATGATATCATCCCTAAACAAATCAATCTATCTACGCGGAGATAGTTTTACTCTGCGAGAGAATTGCAACGCGGCAAGATGTCAAAACGAACGAGGCCTATTATTGATATATTTCTTCAGGATTGAAAACGTAGAGTGATACACGTCAGATTCTGAGAGCGAGAAATCGAGGGATGACGATGAACCAGCTGCAGGCCGATTGGCAAGTATTATGTGACCTGAGAAAGAGAAACCGGCGAGATCCGTCACCAGTTGTGTTGCCAAAAATACAAAACTGAGATAGTTATCGCAAGCATGGATTAACACGTTTTCCTGGCTCTCATTGATGCCGATAAATACAATGCAAATGCACAGTGTGTCATCGAGTAGGTCGGCTAGGGGCTTGGAGTGACGAGACAAGCAATTTCAGGTCATTGTTTGACCAAAAACGCAACAACAACGATGTTTCTTTTTCAAGCGACTATTTGGTTTTAGGTTTTACGAAACTTCATTAGCGGCTATATTGAATCTACATTAATTAAAATAAAAGACAAAAACAGTGATATAGAATCTTCATATATGAATACAAATTAACAGACAAAATTAGAATTATAATAAAAATAAGAAAAATATATGATCACTCTCATGGATTCTGGTTTACGCGAGTGATACGAGAGTTATTATCACTTTCTCCAGTATCATTCTTCATTGCATTAACAATTTTGAGGAGAGTGATCAAAAGCTCTCCTTGAAAATTTAGGAGAGTGATCACTCCATTTGTTCTAAACCCCTGGGGCTTCTGTGGCCTAGGCAGCCCCTAGACCCCGGCCTAGGCAGTCCCTTGGCTCCGGCCTATTTGTCATGTGATAGTACATGGGTGAGACGCCCTGTTTACTGATTCTGACTAAACCCCTGCCGGCAAGACAACATGACGTTCCAAAAATATCAAATCCGTATCGCTGATCAGCATTCTTAATCCATAATCATGAGAGAATGCCTTGCAATTATCTTGAGTATACAACGCTTAACCTCTAAGCCTATGCCGATAGGACAAGTTTTCTTATGTAGTTTGTCTTTTTGCTTCCGAAACGCATCTAATTAGGACCCAATCCTCGTTAAAACCTTTGATCGTCCTTTAATATCATCATGATGTTCATATCAACACACGCAAGCAGAGAGTATTTGTAGTACATTATACTCTAGAAAACGACTTGGAAATTCAGTCGAATCGAACAGAATATCAGTCAGTTATACAAACTGAACGTAATATGCTGCCCACAACATTGAACCGTTTTGACAGCTTCTTTTGCAAGAAAGTAGACCGCCTTGCTATTGTTAATGTACACCCGCTTAGAATTTGGCGACAATAGTGTCTTGAGAGACAGGGATATGGACTCAATGGTAGACAGCTACTTACTGAACGAAGGATCTGACGCATCTATATATATATTTTTACATTGACAAGCTGATGACATCAAACAGGGAAAAACTCACAGCAGTTATTTTCAATGACACCTTCTGCACTTGGTATCTAGGCACCTGGAAGTATAATTATACATCTAAATGAGAAGTTGAAATATGAGCACGAGAAGGAAACACGTGCTAATATGTATGAGTCAGAGACGTGTAACCCTGCGCTTTGTACCAGTAATTCTCACCTGACGTAATGGGGTTGTGGAGGCTAACTAGAATGCCTGGTGGCCATATGTGTACCCAGCTAAGACATTGAATCCCTCAGGACAGATACTGCAATTAAGTTTCTGGTTTGTCCCTGTGGGTTTTTTTTTGTCTTGTATCAAGATAACTCAAAATGATTAACAATAGCCTTAGAGCACAAAGATTTTTCAGCAACTGTAATTAATATTAACATTGTACAATTAGTGATGAAGTAATCGCTAAAGAAATAATTGCTACAGACACGACTGTCCGTAAGAAACGAAAGTGTCCTGCACTTATCCCGTTTATAACACCACATAACCCAGTGAGCAATAACGATTTCGATTTAGACTTGAAGAGTTTCACATGTAATTGCCTTGTGAAACACACGAGCATGTCTGTCGCAGTGGTTGGGTTATGGATGGCCCGATTTTCGCCGTATGCGAAACAGGAAGCTAGGTCACGTGGATGGAAGGAAAATTTGACCAGCGATTTGTGGAAATCCATGTTACATATGCTCGTAGCATTTCCCTGCTTTAAACTGAAATATTGCTTCGTCAAGGGGGAAAGTTACCTCCATTCATACATTTCCTCATTCATAATAAGCCTGGAGAATATATGACTCAGGGACATCGCGTCATATTACAGATCAGACTCGGAGAATATTTCCTTGAACGGTTTCCCTCTAACTTCGTTGTGAAGCACACAGAAAAAAGTTCCTCTGCATTTCACGCAAGGTGACTCCGTTGCTAGATATAAAAGAGTTATTCCCTTTGTTTTATAGTACTCCGTTCTCATAAAGGAGTACTTCGATGTTTCGAGAGAGTCAATTCAAATCATTCAAATACTGTATCGGTGGGCATCTCATCGAGGGTCCAATTTTTCGACCACAAACATCATAATTTGCTTGCTATGACAATAGTACCATGCAAAGATAATCAGTAGAATATAAAACTCTGATTATCCATGACAATGCCTTGGGTGTTAGATGTCCATAAATTTCATACGACATATCCGTGGTTTTACACATTCTGTAGGTCTTGGCATAACATTAACATATGCAGACCCGAGAATTGGAACGTCCCCCACTGATAAGAACGTTATCAATGATTTTAAAATATGTATCATTATTAATACGACTCTCTCATTCTAGCTCTATTTGAAGGTGCAGCTGTGGATGCAGTCTTGTGATCTTCTGAGATATTGCACAGGGCATGCCAAGTTAAACAATAAAGAACCAATGCTGAATATCATCAGTAGGTAGGACTTCTGCATCACTCTAACGTCTGTATGTACATACGTGTATACAATTTGTGTAGAAGGAAGGGGTTCCCATTTGAGCATTGCGCCTCCAAATTGACAGAGGCCGGTCTATTCTCCCTTTCCAAAAAAAAGATTATTATTACTCACCAATTTGTGACGAAACATCATATCAAATATTATTGCATATTCATAATCTGGATTTCCTGTGACTTACAAAAAACTGATATGGTGAGTCAGTTTAACTCTTACATATAATAGTATAACCAGGAATGCAAGTATTAGAGATAAAAAGGAACTAATTCACCAATTCAGCCTGTCGGGCGATATTCGTACGCCGAATGTATCGGACTATGAGACAGACTAGCGCTACGATTGGTTGATATTCAGATAAACTGCTGGTGGCTGAATATCGGTGAGTGAGTCCCAAATATCTGTAAATTTCGGACAAATCCTCCGCGTAATTAACGCGCGCTGGCAATACTTTGAAGTATTGTCTTCAACGCGGAACTAGAAAAATCGGGCACCCCCGGTCGACCTTGTTTCATTGAAATTTCATTGGTATTAGATAACAACCTGTTTTCATACCGTCTAACTTTTTGTGATGAAACATAATGTCCGGGAAGTATTCGTCTGGTGTCAATAAAGTAGAGATCTTTTAATGAAATCATGTCATTTAACTTTGCGAGGGGTAGGGAAAATTATTATTTCTTTCTAACCTATTACATATGCAAAAGAGTTTGAACTCTTACAGTTTCAACAATGAAGACTCACAATCAATCCTTATTTCTTGTAAAAAAGAGTAACATGAGCCAAGAATGGATACATTTCACCGACAGAAGAAATACATAAGAATATAATATATAAAAAAAATATGAATATGCAACAATGTAAACATATATAGTATTTCAAAAATTTAAGTTGCCGATCTTTTTTTTTTCAGTATATTTATATTTGCGACTAATATCTGATTCCTACTGGTCTAATATATTCAAATATTGTTTTTTGCCGTTAATACAAGAATGTTGTAATTTGGTTTTCGGAGTTTAAGTTACAATTAACTATATGGGTGTAACTTTTAAGCATTCGCAAAAGAAATGCTCAATATAATTTACTACTTCGCAGTATTCACATTGATTGGTTTCTGAAACACCTAAGTAACATAATTCACATCGTGTAGATATGTAGATATGCACTTCATTCTGAGTTATTCTGTACATTTAATCGCCATTTCCCCATTTATGTCAGTCTGGATTTTGTTTTTCCACAAGTGTATAGAACATGCATGTTTCATGACGGGGGCGAGAAAATGATTTCTTCGAAGTACGCATTTGACCGAAACTACATGCAAAAAAGCATATTGCATGTCATATCTCAACAATCCAAGCTCCTTTGAGATGATTCATGTCCTGGAACTGAATTTGTTAAAGTGCCTATAAATGCAGCCAAATTTCAACCTAATTTAGACTAATTTATTCCGAATCTTCAGTTTTTCTTGATTATTTTGCTGTATTCCATACGAAAATCGTACATCGGGAAGTAACGAAAGTTTTGCTATATTTAGAAATAAAAAGTGCGAATGTTTACAGTGGGCATTTGTTTACATGCGTGACGTCACAAGTAGGACAGACACAGACTGTGGATGGACTTCAATAAGGCTGCTAATGGAGTTTCCGTTGAAATACTTCGACATTGGGGAGGGGAATTTCGTGTAATGTGTTGCCCAAGTGCAGTCAGTTACATAGATAGTCGATGAATAAAGCCATCCCTGTGTAAATATTCACAAAAAAACGACTGCTATCAGCAATAGGTGGGATATTCCGTGAGGAGATATGGAGCAAATTTTCACCCAGTCGGCATTGAGTTGGTCTGTCAGTTTTGCGTTCGGTACGTTTCATGAATCATGTTTCATGAAATACACTGGATGAATAAGAACAACAACAAAGAAGATAACAAATATTATGTTGCTGCTCAGTGATGGCGGAGTATGAAATCCCAGATCGTGAAGGTTCGAAGATGAGACGTGGTTCGAAGAGGAGACGTTGAAAACAACGAAAACCACAACAGCAAAGTCGTCAAAATTCAATGATAATCGATGTTCGTTTTCCTCTTACGGGAGAGCCAAACCGAGACACCCACGATAACTACAGTAGAAAATAACACCGACATAACATCTGTAAATTAATATGTCAATATTGCTATTAGGCCTTTTCAATGAATTTACGAGCCCCGACTAGTAACATGTTGTTGTGACGTTTTTGCTGTCACTAAATATTTTCAAATAATAAAAAACAATCTGAAATTTGACAGATCTGTTATTTAGGCTGTTGTCACGCAAAATTATATTCAAAACCAGTCAACATTGGGATTAAATCATGTTTAAAAACATTTCTGTTCATTTCTGCTTAATTTTTTTATAAAAGATCTCACTTTTGGCAAGCTTCAAACGAAAAACAATAAAAATGAGATAAAATGAACTCTCATATTGACGTTTCAAATAATTTCCAAATATCAAACTCTGCAAAAAAAAATTATATCTTCTCGTGTCTTATAGTTAATGAGGAATAACCTCGGTGACATCCTAAACTTGGTGGTCCTAAAAATTCCTTGCAAATAAGAAAACCGTTTCAGCAAACATCTTGTCATTGAAATAGCCAACATTCAACATCATATTAAAAATAACTGAGGTGAACTGAATTTGCTTCAGCGGTCACATAGTCAGTCTACATGTATGTCCTTTTATTCAAAAATTGATTAATGTTGCTAAGAGAGACACCCTCCCGGCCCCACCCACGAATTGCTTCTGCCGCGTCAACTACCACAATTCATCTTCTGGTCGTATTGTGCATTTTTCATCACTTCAAAACTCGTGGCTGATATGGCAAGATTCAGATTTAGTGGTGTGGCATCTTTTGCAATGACAGTCACATTCAGGCTGTTTTCATTACTTTGCAATTGGTTTATCATACCAGTATCAAAATCTAATTGGCCCATGGTTGCAATTTTTATTATTCTTCTGTACATCAACTGCACAACTGGATGGTGCATATTTATATGACTTCTTTGATATATGTTGGCATTGTGGGAAGTTGATGCTGGGTCGACATCTGACCTTACAGACTAGTCTTTTGTGTTAAATGCCATCATTTTCATCTGACGACGATACAGCTCACCAATCCCCAGTGTACGAGTTGTCACAGCGACACAGCTCACCAATTACAAATATACGAGTTGTCAGATCATTTCCATCATAGCTCTCTAGATTTGTACCTAATACCGCTTATGCCGGTGCTAGCGGCCATGTGGTCATGACATCCAAGTTGCCACATGAACAGGAACAATAAGAGCGTACCTGAGATACAACACATATCACGAATTCGTTAGATTCTTGGTATGTGCTTTAGAATAGTTAACCAGAGGCCTATACTGTGAAGTCATGTGGCTCTGTCAGTATGTCGGCACCTCTTCCCACTTCCCTTGTATGCGTTGTAATTATTGTCAGTACGTCGGCATCGTTTTCCATCACCATTTTAATGTTGCGTTCAATTTAGCCTCTGGCGGTGAATAAAGTCTATGTTCGCCTCTGTGCCGCTTATTGTACCGCGTTTTGGTTTTATTGGCATATTTTTTTGTTTATTAGCATACTTTTTTAGAATAGTATGTAAGTTTCAATGAGATGTAATCTTACCGTATTCTTTACGGATGTCAGTAATCCTTCGGTTGTTGAATCTTTTTTATCGCCGTACCCAACATGATGGTTGTTCCTATCTTTCTGGTCTTCCGAGGTCAGCCATTTTGCGTAAATGTCCCTGATGGCAATTTTACCCACATCATCGGATAGCTGTCGCCTATCGGATTTAATTTCGGGCAGTCTCAAAAATTCCTGTCAAAAGATATGTGTTTGCTAATATAATATGAATGTGAAATCCACTCAAGTTCCCGAATATTCATACACAATTCAGTAGTCAGACGTTGTTGATAAAGCATCCATAATCGTAAAACCTTACTCAGGCGACATTATTAATTAGTTGGATTAGTACCAAATTCACAAAGACAATCATAGTATACATAAACATAGGCTAGTTCCCTCAAGAGAGGAGGGGTCCTCGGTGGCCGAGTGGTCTAAGGCGCTTCGCTGGTGACCGCTAGCCTCACACCGCTGAACCGGCACGGGTTCGAGCCCCGCTGGTTCATGTGTGGAAGTTTGTCAGTTACTTGCCGACAGGCGGTGGTTCCCTCCGGTTACTCCGGCTTCCTCCACCAACCAAACTGACTGTCACCATATGAGTGAAACAAACTTGAGTGTGACATTAAGCCAAATCCCCCGCAAGAGAGAAGCAGTCAACAGTTTTCAATGATGCCGGCAAGACATCATGGTGTTCCAAAAATATCAAATCCGTATCGCTGATTATCCATAAGATTCGTTGTAAAGTCGTCATCTAGAGAATGATGTATCTCAGTCACGCTTTGATTGTGACTGTTCATATGAGCACCATGAGAATCTTGAAGTACATGGGTTCATGCGACCCCTAGCCCCGGGTTAAGCGGAATTAGACACAAGTTACGAAACGTAACGCCATAAATCGTGCACGCTACGCTCGTATTTTGCCATCAGCATGCGATATGTATCGCCAAATTTGATAAACTTTGAGTGGAGACGCTTGGTGGTATAGCTCCTGAAAGCCCTTGAAGAATGATGTACTTCACGACAACCTATACCACCAGCTCAGAGTAGTTTTTCCGATAACAGACTTCCTGCGCTATCCGTGCGACTCTTGTATTTACGCTGGATGGTAGAATACCATGAAGATAGATTATATCAATTAGCTACTGGTGTGTATCCTGTCTTGGATCGTAATTCCGGATATGGCGTATCTGTCGTGCTCTATGCTTCCCAATGCTTCATTGCAAAAGGTGATTCGACAAAGCTTTCAATCAAGCGCCTTTCATCCTAAGTTCAAGTTTTGTGATAAATATCATGCACACACTGATAAAAAAACGCAATAATTGCATGCGTGTTCTCTGTTGATTAGCTTGGGTCTAATTCCGGTTAATGCAGGGTTAGGATTCTGTTGAAAAACTTGTAATACTACATATACATGATGTTCCAATGCAAATAAAAACGCAACATATAAAGATAGTGGAAAAAGATGCCGACTTACTGGCAAAAAGTCATATGACCCCACAGGCCAATTTTCTGACAGCATATCTAAAAACATCATAAGAAACAAAACGTTTCCTGTGGCTATTTGTATCTCGGTTTCGCTTTTATTGCAGATGTTCAGATGTTCATGTGCTTTAAAATAGGTTAACCGGAAGACTATACTGTGAAGCCATGTGGCTCTGTCAGTATGTTTCCACCTCTTCCCACTTCCCTTATATGTGTTCTCTTCATTGACATGACCACACAATCCATAGCACCGGCTTGAGCGGTATTATACACAAATATACAATAACAATGAGATAACAGACCTGTCAGGTCATCTGGTGAAAAATGATTAAAGATGTGATCAGCCTCAAAATCGATGGATTTTGTTAACTCTTTCCCGTCTGTTTTTCAGCAGCGAAGTTTACTAAAGCATCATAAGTATTATATTTGATGATAATTGGATTGCCATATACAACGAATGTTAGAATATCTTGTCAGAGAAATTTGAAACTCTGTCCGCTTCAACGGGTTTTCTGTTTCGCCATTGAATATGTGCTGAACGTGGAGAGGGAAATGCCGTCACTGCGTGACGTACGAGTGACGTAGCGATGCTCACGAATCTGAATGCTGAACAGCTGCAGCCATGGCATAACGTCATGGCTCGTGCCTAAGGTTCGGTAGAGCGGCAGAGCATACGTAGGCAGAATGCACCGCACGTGTAAACGCTTGTTGACACGACCGTCGAAAAATAAACGGCATGCCATGCTGTGTATTTTTAAAGACAAAATCCTTCAATTTTCTCGTGAAAGGTGAAAACAAGTGTGGTTGTTTATGGTCACTTATATGTCACTTTCGCGGAGTTTGGAAGAGATCAATTCCAGCCTAGATTTGATGCTGATTACATCTTCAACTTTGTGACCGTTAGATAAAGGAAACAGCCCGAACGGGGAAAATATTAGTAGAACGCAAGTTATTATTCAGAACGCGTCTGTGAGGCACGATGCCGACCAACCGACTCATTCCCCATCATGCTAACCACAGTCGCAAACTACAATCACAGGGATTTGTACAGAAGTGAGATTAAAATTCAATTTGAAAACGCGGAAGTTAGTAAGTTGGCGTCCACGAGAAGATTTTAGTTGGTGCTTAGGAAACCATATGGAAATGCATTTGGATAAATGGACGAATACTGATCAGTCAACTTTCACGATATGAACAACATGCTGTCTTGCTGGCATCTTTCCAAGTTGCTGACCCCCTCTCTCTTGCAGGAAATTAGATTCGGCTCATAAAATTTAAGTCTTAGGCCGCTTGGATTGCAGTGTCGTAGATAGACCGACATCTGACTTCTTGGTCATGAGGTCACTAACCAGGTCGGCCAGAGAAATTATCTTAACATATTGTGATTGAACCTGGAGTAAAAAGTGATTACAAGCGTCTGGTCCGTCGTTCATAATTCAGTCGTCGTCTGAAAAAATAGACGCGTTCATAATCCAAAGACCTATTCCATATTCCATATAACAGCAGTAGCACCAAATTCAAAAAGACAATCATAGTATACATAAACATAGGCTAGTTTCCTGCAAGAGAGAAAAGGTCAACAGTTTTCAATGATGCCGGCAAGACATCATGATGTTCCAAAAATATCAAATCCGTATCGCTGATCAGTATTCTTAATCCATATGATATTCGTTGTAAAGTCGTCATCTAGAGAATGATATATCTCAGTCACGCTTTGATTGTGACTGTTCATATGAACACCATGAGGATCTTGAAGTATATGGGTTCATACGGCCCCGGGTTAAGCGGAATTATACACAAGTTACGAAACGTAACGCCATCGATCTTGCACGCTACGCTCGTATTTTACTATCAGCATGCGATATGTATCGTCAAATTTGAGAAAATTTGTGTGGAGTCGCTTGGTGATATAGCCCTGCTTGATAAGTTTCTGCAACATTGTTTTGTGACGTTGATTAAAATCGGCACATTTAAAACAGGATCTAGCAAATGCTACTAAGTGAGATATGTATACGCCATATGCAGGTCCCACTGGAATATTACTGTCCAGAAAGGGATAGATTAGGATGTCGAAATTGTAATCATCTCTTTTGTCATAAAGTCGACGAGAGAGAAGGCCCGCTTAATTTATAAAGAGATATAGGTCTAAATATGATGTGCCGGTAAGCCTATCTGTAGTTTCCTTCAAATCCAGTGAAGGTGGATATATATCCTTCACTGCGTCATTTATATAGCGATTATCCACAGTGAAAAGATCGTCTATATAGCGTTTGGTGAATGAGAAGGAACGGGCTTTGGATTGATCGGTTTTGAAAGCGCCTGCATATATTCATATTCATAAGAGAACAGATATAGGTCAGCCAACAGGGGTGCACAATTAGTACCCATTGGAATACCTATATGCTGTTGATATATTGTGTTGCCAAATTTCACATAGATATTTTTAATGAGAAATTCATGAAACTCTATAAACAAAGAAACATCCTATGAATGATATATCTTGTATGTAGTAGAGCTAAAGAATCCTTTATGCCCTCTGACATTAATATATCTACGATCAGTTTTCTTGAACACATATACTATTAATGAACTTCAATAAGGTCCTGGTGAGGGATTGCAGTATAGAGAGTCGAGAAATCCCATGTGAATACATGTCTGTATGGTATGTGACCTTTAGCATCAAGTTCTTCCGTAAGACATTTTGAGTTTTTCAATATCCACATACATTCAACGCCAGAGATTTTAGAAATAGCGGAGCAATGCCTTTCCCAAAATGCTTTTACCTCCTGAAGGGCCCTCGTCAACAGGGTTGAAAGAAGCTTAATGGTGCAGCTTCTAGAACCAGCTATGAATCTAGCTTTGTATGGTGATTTATGCATTTTGGGAGTCCAGTATACTTTTGGTATGTCGTTATGACTGGTTGGAAGAAAAAGACCTCTTTCTCTGAGAAACGTTTTGCGATTGTTAAATAAATCTTCCAGGGTAACTGCAGTTTGAGAGAAAGTAGACGTATTTGGTGATGGTATGTTTACACTCAATTCTTTAAACAGCACCTCGTAATAGTAAGATTTACATAGGCATATTATATTATTTGGAGCTTTGTCTGTTGGGACTATGACGAATTTACTCTGGAGATTTGCTAGAACTTCTTGCGATTTGATATTTCTCAGTATCTGCTTTGCTTGGGGAAGGGTATTTCTGTCAATATGGCGGATTGTTTCAACGACCTTGCTCTTGATGATGTTCAGCCAATCAGCGATTACTGTAGATTCAACTTTTTCTCGCTTAGACCAATCAATAACGTACTGTTCCAATGCAGACAGGATTATCTTCTGGTCGGCCTTCAGATTTATTCTTCTCGGTTCTCTATAATTAGGTTCCTTCATCAGGAGTACTGTTAGGTCCTTATCGCTCACTGTATCAAGGTTACCAGTCACAATATGTTTGCATTGTGTATAGACAAAGTTCGACGATCCACAATCACAACTATAGCCTCCCGACGTGTATAAGTTCCAGTCAAACTCCTTGACAGCATTAGAGTAATTGAACATTTTGGTAGCTATAGATTTAGTATACTTATATGAAATGCAAGGTGGTTCTGTGAACTTAAAATAGTTTGGTACAGCGTTGCGCACCTCTGGATAATTCAGGATTCGAGGTAAATTAATAATGCCCAGTCATTTATCTAACTAGTTGAGTTTCAAGAAAAGCCGATCTTGGCATGTTTCGAATGTGTTCACTGGACGATACAACCGAAAATACGCTATATCTTGAAATACTTTAGTGATTTTGGGTGGTATTATATTTCCTGAAGACGCAGATTGTTGTATATTTCTGGCTATATGACTTAAAGCTCTCAGAGGTAACGCATACAGAACTGTACGAAAGCTATTATACTATTGGGTGTGTTAGTTAAACCCACTAAGTAATTTAAAGTGATATCATCGTGAATCATCGCACTATTAAACTTTCTCCAAGCATGGCTGGGATGTCTCCGTTGATGCCGTTTAAACAGCTGGGTAATATTGGATATATTTGGACGGCGGTTAGTAACATTGCCGAACCCACTGACATTATCATTTAAACCATACGGAAACACTCACCCAAGTTCTAGCATCCAGAATAGTTTCCGCTCTCGGAATTTTCTCTCAAATCCAAAGGGGGAATCATTGGTAGATGGATTGGAGCGATATGCAAGAGGACGACGTCTATGATCTGAATGCTAAAGTTATCCCAGCCATGGTCGGGTCCAGAAAAATGCTTAGCTATAAACAATTGCTTTTTTCTAACGGACCATTCACCCTAAGATGGAGTCTTTGGGTGGTCTTGCCAACATAATGTTGACCACCCTTCTTACAGGAAAGTAAATAAATACAGTTTGTAGTAGAACAACTAAGATCAACATACGAGTTTACAGAATATGAGTTACCAGTTAACGCGCAACTAAATGAAGCTGAAGTATTAAAGAGTGGACACGTGAGACATCCACGGTGTCCACACTTAGAAATCTTGAAATTATTACATATAGAATTCTGTGCTAAACAATCAACAAGCGCAATGTTACAAGGTCGGCAATATCAATTAGGGACAAATAACTAGCAAATATAGGAAGGGTAGCGGGCTTTTACCAGTACAAATGGCCTGGTTGAGATTAGTTCACTTCAAATATTCGTGTGCCTACATAGGCCATATCAAATATCGGACATTCCTATTGTTCATATCATTTGAATCATATTAATATGCCCCCGAAGCGTTTTTCCTCACAATTGAACGCCAGTATCCTGTTGCAGGCTGATCTAAGCTTGTGTCAGCTCATCTTCTAACTCGATCAAGAACGTGTAGAGATTAATACAGATAGATGGCTGGACGAGATAGACCTGTCAGAGAAATCATCTTAACATATTTTGATTGAACCTGAAGTAACTGTGATGGCAATATTAATTAGGGACAAATAATTAACAAATACGGAGAGAGTTGGGGTTCTTACCGCCAGAAATGGCTTCATATATAAAGGTATGAGATTAGTTCACTTCAAATATTCATGTGCCTACATAGATGGCACGAGGTCATATCAAATATTGGGCATTCGTATTTTTCATATCAGTTGAATCATATTAGTATGCCAGAACACCGTTGGCGGTCGTTCTAAGCTTGTGTCAGCCCTTTTTCCTACTCGATCAAAACGATATTTAGAGGTCAATACATACATCATGGACGTGATATTATGAACCCTTTCCCTTCAGTTCTTTCATTATTCTCAGTCACACACCAGGGTTCGCAGGGGTGTCACTGCAGATCGAATGAGCGAGCTTTCAACTGGCATGTTGAAAAACAAAGGGGTGTAAAATCGAATACAATTGTCATCATGTACAAACCCTAGTATTAGGGAAATATTTGTATCTAATTACCACTAAAGCCGGTACTAGGGGCCGTGTGGTCATATCGTTCAATATTGTCCACATGCACATCTACAATAAAAGCATAGCTGGGATACAAATCATCACAGCGATCACCTTTGGTTTTAGTGATTTTCCACTACCTTTTTAATAATGCTGTATTTAATTGATGCCTGTTTATGATGAGATTCTGCTGATGGACGTTCCGTCCCCGTTTTGGTTTTAATTAGTTCATATTTTCGCACCAAATATGAAATATTTCTTTTCATTTATTTCGAATAATTGGCATATTCAAAAAAATTCCACGTTTTTCGTCAAGAGTACAGCTTGTTGGTGCTTAACGATCGCAAATGAACTATTCGTGTAGTTCGGGAGGTATATACCAGCTGAATTATTTCAAGATATCATCATTTATCATGAATACACATTTATTTTGTCTTAAAATAGTTTCATGGTCAAAAGAATGTAACCCTGATATATGCCTCGGCTACATTAATTTCCACAAAAACTACCCTTGAAGATGATTCAACCTGGGAGGTAATTCTTATTCAAAACAGGTGTATGAAAACGAAAAATCCTACCTCAATTCTGTATAACGACTGAAGTAGTTGTAGCATATCCTCCAGCGACATAATGGCGAATCGACATCTCATCTGATAAAACTCCAGCCAGGCTATTGCGGGAATCACAGTCGACGATGGTAAGCTGACACCGAGCAACCAGCTTCCAATGAATATGGCGCAAATCATCAATCGTCCAAGGATGTTTGAAATACACAAATTTATAGCACGGAGCACTGAGGCCCGTGTCAGAAACTTGGTTTCAACTCTGTGGAATAAGCAGTGGTTAAAGGAAAAGTTCGGGTTTGGTTGTCTTTGATACATATTATTAAAACTCACCAAATTAAACCCAAAAGATATATTTTCTCATTTTAAAAAAAGAAAAATTGACGGAGTATAATCATTTTAAAACCGCGAACTCGCAGAGACAGAGTGCCGCCATTGTATCGTATCCAGAAGGCGGATATGACGTAGGGAAAAGGCTTGGAACTCTTCTGTCTGTTCGGGTAATATACGTGAAGCACGGAATCTTCAGTCGAAATTGAGTGAAATCATGTCGACGAGTGGCAGTTCCGATTCCAGCGGTGAAAGCGATGAGGAAGCTGTGTTTGGTCTTTAGGGCTACCAATTCGAGCCGAAACGCTCCGATACGGAGATCAGAGCTGCGGGGATGATAGCAGCTCTAAAGCGAGACAGGCTACAAAATGAAGGCAGAAGCCCGCGTGGAAAATTTAGTACATGTATGGTGTATGGCACACGCTGCTCTCATCCACGGCTTACGAGAGAGATCGAGTGTCTTCGCTGTTGGGAGCGCGAACAAAGCCGCGCTCTGGCAACTAGAAATGAAAATGGTATGAGCTATTTAGTATTTGAAGTAATGTTTACACCGTCAAACTTGCACCTTTACACACGCAGCTTCGTACTGTCAACATATGTTCTGCCTTCCGCTTACGTCACACTGTTTTACATAGTTTTACGCCTATTGGCTAAAATAAGTCACGTGACAATACAATGGCGCTTTCCTGGAGTTCGGTAAATTTGACGGTATCACAGCATTTGGTTAACTATTTCTGTGTTAAAATAAATTCCAAAAATTAAAAAAAAATACAGTTGAATACCATTTGACTAGCTCTTTCAGTTGAAATATAGCTTTACCATACCCGAACCTTTCCTTTAAGAATGAGACGTTAGTCGTAACATTCGTCAGTACAAGTTTATGAGATGGCATACGTGGAGTCACTAACTTATTGACTTGGTAGCCATGATAATATTATGTTGAGAGAGAGAGGACTGAATTTAACGTAGTATTCAGCAATATTTCAGTTGTATAGCGACGACCAATATTAAACTCTCATCTAAGGACGTTAGAAATACATCAAAAGCCTTACAATCACAGAGAGATAATTCAACGTTGCAATCAGCAATATTTCAGCGACAGAGCGACATGCAACATGAAAGACCTTAGCACTCCATCAACAGTTTAACAATGAAAAACAAACGTACCAAAGAAGTAGTATTTACATTAAGATGTATTTAACAAACTATTTACTCTCAAATAAATTAGAATCAAAGTATTCTCATACGACCGCGTTGTAGTTGAAAAATACTCACTGATCCATGTATATGTTCAGAAATATGTGCATTGCTACTGAAAAACATCCTAGAAAATTGTTTTCACTTCAACCCAGATATTATAACAAAATTGTTTTCACTTGAGTTCTTCCCCAACATACACAAATCGGTATTAGAGTATGCTAGTGTATAATCTGGGGAGTATCGGTACGGGTTTTCAGTCCTTTCACTCATCATATACTGGTAAATCATAAATGAAACGTGAAATGAAAAATGGCAATCTAAGAATGATACCTTCGCAATTGTTGTACCCTATGAGTGAGTGGATCCTCCCAGCAGAACATCTTCACGATCTTCATACCAAAAATAATTTCTTTCATGGTTGCTATCCTCCTATCACCACTGTGGCCTATGGCAATTCTAGAAATAAAGGATCGCAATGATATTGTCGCCTCATTTCCGAACACAGAGCTCGTTTATCATAAATATATCTTATCTCAAATTTATGCGCTGATTTTTCAGATTTGCTTGATTAACTTCCAATTCACATTCGAGGGTGCTTATCAACTCAGGATAGATTCAATGATTTTCAGTTGCAATTGTTAGCCACATCCATCGAAAATAGTTACTATTAATGATCTGCACAATTAGGAACTGATAAGTTACACCAAGACAAATACCTTAACTTTCCGTATATGTTTGCCACTACGACGTTGATACCGATGATTATGGCACAGACAGCAATCCCACACAGAAACATGGGCCCGAGCAGACGATGTAACAGATAAAAAATCAGTGCAGTATCCATTGGAAATAAAATTAGCGCAGTGGCCTGTTCAATCTTGTAAATAAAGACGAAAATAAAATGACAGTTTGAAAATTTGCCATAATTTCAGAGATGTATTTTTCGTTTACGATCATGCAATAACGACCAGTATGCGTAGATAATGTATTCTTGTGTGCTGGATTCGAATAATGTGTACATCGGGATCGAGTTTGATAACCCACAGCCAAAAATACAAAGTGACATAAGCACTGCTAGAAATATCACAACCTCCCCCATTTGGTAGGCCATCCCTGCAACAATTCATTGCTTTGAACAGTTAGCAATGTATTGAAATTATGTATTGAAATTGTAATTTCAATACATTGAAAATCAACCAAACTAGGTCCCGAATTTCATTGTATTGAAATTCAATTGCAATGTATTGAAAATCTACCAATCCAAAGCGTGTCTGTTAGGCGAGCGGCCAGACGACCTATTTTTAAAAATTATTACTCAAATAACACACTGGGTGACATATGTTAGGATGACCACATCTACTGCAAACAACCCGTCAGACGAAAAATGTCATTGTGACTTGGACAAGGTAGTAGTTGATCATTATTGTACACGTTTTACTACTGAAACTCCGTGTCATAGATCACATACAAATTATGCGCATTCAATAAGCCATCAGTGTAGTCCAAGAACCCATGATCTTGACTGGCAACCACCAGAGACTGTAGAAATAAGTGATTATATTTCTGTTTCAATCAGTGAAAGTTTACCTATTTCTCATGAACGGGAATTCGATCTGAGTTCCTTGAGCCTCTTGGTATAATCCCGCAAATGGTATACCCTCGTTTTATCATTTAATATCATATGATGCGAGACAGAGTGAGAGGGACAGATAATTAAATTTCGCGCATGAAGCGTGTGTTTCACATGTGTGGTGAGAACATTGAGCGGCTTAATCTGACAGCTCATGTGATCCAATATAACGTGGTGTGTGGAACTGCACAGAAAACCTTGATATGACTAGCACAAAGGGTCTTCTGAAGCTGGTTCTTTTGGATAATTTTGGGGGTGGTGTTACCATAACATATTTCAGCACAAGGTTTACCCGGCGTTGGTATATTTTCAGCCCACAGACAGCTCTCCGCAGATTGCTTCTTGGGTAAATTCGAAATAATAGTCAAGGGTGGTTCGAAAATTATACACTCATGGCAAGTTCTTTTTTGTGTATATTTGTTGAAGCCACGGTTCTCAACAGTTTAGACAGAATCATGCCAAGTTAGAGACTGCTATAACCTTCCGTCTGAACCGTCAAATGTAAAGTTACAATGGCTGACTTCTGTCATCCCTCATAAATTACAGCATTTTCTGGATCACAAAGCACATGTTAATAAAAATATATATCACGAAATATTATTTCGGGGTCATTTATCGTCTATACAAAATGGTGAAGAATATAAATGAGATGGAAGAGTATTTTATGTATCTCATTCCATTTGAGGAATCCCTTCGAAATACACATTTAGTCATGAAATATGCAGGACAATGACAAAATGCTTCAAGATGAGATTATGGAAAGGAACATGTTATTGACTAGTAACGAACAATGACATGTATTTTCAATTACTGAAAATTATTACAGCATGTTTACAATGTAATGTTCCCGTCCTTTAGATAGTTTTGAAGTCTCGTTTTAGGAGATAAGGAACAAGAGTAGATGGCATCCTCGTGAATGCTGGCGTGTTTCTCCTACACCAAAGCGAACAAACCTAATGTATAAACTTTAAAATAATCATATTGTATGAGAAAATGTCAAAAATCTATCTAAATTGTTTTTCTATCTATGATGTCACTATGACGTCATCACAACAAACATTGAAAGTTTGCATATTAGAATAGAGTAGGTTTCATATAAATATTGTGGAAGATGTCTATACTCTCAAGGGTATCAAAGATTTTCAGGTGGTATACCACCATCTATCAGGCTGTGATTCAGTCAAGGTCACCCAAATGAGATACGCGTATGGTTGTGTGGGAGAATTTGACACTTTAATTTTAAATGATTTCTTGATAATGAACAAATTCGGCCAGGACACATCCTAATTATCGTAAGAAAACGTGTCACACTCTTATAACTGAGAATTCTATGGAAACAATTGGTCAAAACAGTAAACAGATGTTCAAAATACACAAACAACTTTTCATGACAGATGCCACATTTGAAATATCTAGTCACGTGATATATAGTTTACATATATCGAAAGAAATTGCGTATAAAATGCATCAGTTGTGCTCGAATACATGTGAGAATTACACATCATGTACATTTTATCAATAACTTCTGATAAAGTTACTTCAAAATTCTATTTTGTATCACTGCTCCCTAAGCGAAACTAAGAAATGTTACTTCACAGAATTTATGGGCGCCTGCAGGTGCTGGTTTGTTGATCATAATAGCACACCCCAAAGTGAGGACAACAGACCAAACATGATGTTCTGATGTTCACTGTCATTTTAGGACCTTTTTGTACGATGGAGTGATTAAACTCTAAAACTGAGCCTCTTTTGGGCCTCTTTTCGCCTATATATCAATGCATTGAAAATCAACCACTGGCATGGCTTGTTATACAGACCTGTCTTATTTAGGTGACATGTCACCCTGCTCTTCAAGTAACACTTGTAAGGATCCCAATAGAACTAAAGAAATCTACTGTGAAATTTAAATACAGCATTGACTTGATGGGTCCCGAAATCCGTATGGGAAGCATACCTTAAACTACAATTTAAAACATCAAACAAGCTCTTTAAATATATGCTGCAGGTCTTGGCGGTGTCACATATATATATGCGTTAACTATTTACAAGGCTACCATCGAGGCGTAGAATGTGATTTTGGTATTACATTTTCATTACATTGAAATGCGCGGCTTATGATTCATTGATTTTCAATGTATTGATACTGCATTTTGAATACATTGAAATTCGAGGCTTATGATTGGTTGATTTTCAATGTATTGATATTGCATTTTCAATACATTGAAATTCGAGGCTTATGATTGGTTGATTTTCAATGTATTGATATAGCATTTTCAGTGCATAATTGAGTAATAGGATTGTTTGATTATCGATGTATTGAAATTATAATTTCAGTACATCGGTATCTATTCAACGCAACGAATTGCGGCAGGGGTGGCCTACCGTAACGCCAGGCATGTCGAGGTATAATTTAAAAGAAGAATCTTCATTAGGAGATGATACCGATTCCAAATATCCTGGTTACTAACCTACGTTCTAGCTATAGGGGTGAAACAACACAAATAACAAGGTCAAACAATACGTACATTATCATAATTATACTAATAATTAACAAGTCAATCATGAGCTATAACTCAGGAATAATCCAAAATAATGTTGAAATGTGTAAAAAAACTACTTTTTTCAGCATTTCGATTCACCACATTATAATATAGTACGGTTATACTCCGACCTAATTGACCTGGCGTGACCCCTAGCTCGAAATGAGTATCCCAGGAATTTGGTTAATTGTCAATGTATATACATTTTTTAGGTAAATCGGTTCACGAGATAGCATTGCCAATGTCCAGTTGGTTGGTTGTACAATGTACGTGGGATGCAATGAAAATGAAATATTATGTACCGATTTTGTTTGGAAATGGGTATGATATTAATCTTGACTTTACTGGGTAAAAACTCTGATTAATCACACACTCCAACAGCCAGGAGAATGATATTTCCCCCAAAACTATTTTTTTTGGCACGGATGGCTGGTCAACACCACTAATTTAGCTGTGTTGAGTAAGCAATTTCAACGCCAAAATGGATATTGAGCTATTGCAGCTACTACACTGGTGGAAAAGGCCAGTTCAACGCCATATTTTGTTGCCCACATATGTGTGCTAATACTGCTAATAAGGAATACCAGAAATGAGAGACACCATGGTACAAGAAGTCCTTTCAGACATACAAAGTAAATTCGTTGTAGCTTCAGCAGACAAAGCCGCAAATGATATAATATTTATGCGTAAATATTACTATTCTCAGGGGCTGGTTAAGTAGTTAAGTATAGTTATTCCGCCTGCTACTGTATCGACCTACTCCTCCACCGGAATTACTTTGAAAGATTTATTCGCCAAACACAAACAGTTCCTCAAGGAAAGAGATATTTCTCTTGCTACCTCTAGTACCTATATAACAAAATTGTACTGGAATCCCAAATAAATAATACACCATACAAAGTTAGATAAGTTGTACAACCAAACTGCTTTCTCTCTGTTCGCAAGAGCCTTGTAAGCAGGTTGGTCATTTTAGGAGAATTATTTTTCTGTCGAATGAATGTAGATACTTTCAGTATCAAACAGTGTAACGAGAGAAATAGATGGCAGGGGCACATACCGTGCATACACCATGTACTTAGGATTTCTCGACTCTCTATACTACTATTCATCATCAGGGTCTTAGTTCATTAATATTGGTGTTCAAAAGAAACTAGTCATCGGTATGTTAATGTCACAAGCCATTGCTTTGTTCAGTTCTACTACATATCATTTTAGGGATGTTTCCGTTTCTAGAATTAATGTGAAATTCGGTAGCCCCATATACCAACAGTGTATAGGTATCCAAAATGGGTACAAATTATGTGTTACTTTTGGCAGACCTATATCTGTTCACGTATGAATACGCCTATATGCAGAAATTTTTAATAGATAACAATTTGAAAACCCGTGCCTTCTTATTCATAAAACTCCTTGCACTGGATAATCCCTATATTTACTATGATGCAAAGGATATATACCCCCATTCAGTGGAACTTCGGATAGTACAGTTGGAACATCGTATCTGGATCTATACCTTTACAAGAACGATCAGGACTTTCTCTTACGTCGACTCACGACAACAGAGACGATTACAATTTTTGGATAGCAATATTCCAGAAAGAACCTACATACAGCGTATACATATCTCGCCAAGTAGTGTTTGCCAAATGCTCCGCAAATTGGGAGGAATTCAATCAACGCCACAGAACGTTTTTGCAAAAATTTGTTAAACACGGTTACATCACCACTGCCTCAATTCAGAGTTTCTCGAATTCTGTGATAAATATCGTTCACTGATGGCAACATATGATCGTAACGTGCAAGATCTCTGGCGCTACTTTTCGTAACTTGTGTCTAATTCCGCTTACCCCGAGGCGAGGAACGGTTTAAACTTCTTGTGTTATCCATTACATGGTGTTCAAATGAACAGACACGACATAGAAATTCATTTGGATAAAGAATATTGGTCAGTGATAATGATTTTATGAAAAGGACATGCTGTCTTTTGCCATCATTGAAAATTATTGACCGGTTTTCTCTTGGGAAAACAGCAAGTTCACTTTGAGAAATGGACAAAGACAAAGGCAAGTAGTCTCCAGCTGAAGCACAACGTCATGGTTAGCTCCAAGATTGGTGTCGTCAATATCCAGGTGAGCTAATATGCATGAACTTGGTTACGTGATGGAGAGAACTCTGACACAGTTGTGGATGGTATTCTCTGCGCATCTAGGTTGTAAATAGCCTTTGGACATTCCTGTTATGGTCTCAAAGCTTCTGCATTAAAAGGCACGTGTGGTGATATGAATTCCACTTTTAGACTACGGTTCTCAGTGAATACCCTTCCACACATCAAGTTTATGTGTAGTCATAAATTAAAGTTGTTGTGCATTTGCCCATTCTGGGGATCATACTGAACACGTGCAGAAAAGGCGGCTGATGTCTTTCCAGCCTCATTGACTGTTGTCACACTTACGGGGTTAAATTTTTCCACGTCTGTCGAAACTAGGTTGATAATGAACCCCATGTCTGTTTGTTGTAACGTCTTAATGTTCAAGTTAATCATCTGGAATCAACAAAAAATGTTAATATTTATTTGAACGATGCTACCGGGTACATATATTCTCTCCATGCTAAGTTGATTATACTACTATTATCTGATTATCCCTCAGCTTACTTAATGTTCAACATACTGTAGTTCAGTGTGTCTGTCAATTTGAGCAGTTTGATCAGTCTACCAGGGGAGGATTCCATGGTGTTAAAATGCATTATTCATGAATGAAAAACAGACGTATCGAACGTCCGCTTGCATGTTATTATTGCATGTTATAGAGTGGGAGACAAGTGATGTACAACGGGCGCGCAGCGCGAGTTGTACATTACTTGCTCGAGAGCTGACAAATCCTGATGTCCCACTCTATAACATGCAATAGTTGTTTTATTATACCGAATTTCATATTTGAATAGAATGGAGACTTTATAATCATGTGAGTAAGGATGGTACGGTGAAATAAGCATATCGTGTTCAACACTGCCGCGACCGTTGTTGATTTCAAAACGCCGTGTCAAGATCGACTGTTCGATCTCGGCTTGTTTGTCGACTCAATCGCATAATTTGGATGAGTAACGTTCTCGGTGATCTTACGTACCTTTTCAACAGATACTAAATTTATTTCAGTCAATTACCAAATCACATTCACTAATTTCTTTCCCCAACGAGCCGACGTATACACATCAGATCGACGAAGACACACATCAATCTTCGTTTCGGGGAGTATGTTGGCGCGCGCACTATGGGAGGCAACGTTTGGTCCGGCAGATGTCGCCGTGGAATAATTTGTCATGTTCAACGCTCTGCCGTGGTACACGACATTTATTCAACGGTAAGGCAAGATATGACTGCATCATTATTGAACATCACGATGTGTACACTGACACGTGACAGGCTCTCAACCAATGAAAACATTACGAATTTACATGAGGTATAATAAATTATTATATAGCATTATATATTATATTATTATAAACAAATATATGTAATAGTATCATGTACATGATGACACTCAACAATGTATGTCAAATATTGGCAAGATATTGTGCTCGAGGGGGCCCAGCCAATATTTGGCATTCATTGCCGAGTTTCGATCGTTATCTGTTTTATACAATGATCATCTGGGCATGAGGGAGGAGCTCCGCCTTTTTCGACATAATCGGAGGAAAATATGGCAGATGTGGTGCATTTTAAGCACGGTTTTTTAAAATACACTATGGGTGACTAGGGTACTGAACATCACACGGAAACGATCGAAGAAAATTGAGGCATAACTAAAATTACCGTGGTGTTTAGTAGTATGTCAGCTATATAAGGACGATAAAAAGTGAAACAATATCAAAAATCCATCGAAATAGCACCAACCTATCCAAACACTTACAATAAATTCTGACATGTAAATATAAGAATAAAATTTGAAAGCTATCCCAAATCACACATCAAATAGACAATGAATAAAACTTACCATTCGGATTATACTGTACTTTTTAAAATTGAATCTATAAACCGATCACCGTCAGACAATCCAACTCAAACTAGTTAAAAGCCCTTCAAAATCGATTACTCTGCAAAGAGACTCTCTTTTGCTGAACACTGTGAAGCAATATATGTATGAATAATATATATTATAAAAAAATACAAGAGCAACTGTTAATATTACGATTCTTACAACAGCGTTGACCTTCAACATTAGCAAATTACTTTTAGAATAACAAAGGAATCCGATGTTCATTCCATCGCAATAAAGAATGTGTTCGGCAGTATGCTGCCCTTGTCCATTACTACGGTTCTTAGTCGAGCGTGGTCTTTAAACAGGGGCCGTTGTCCTTTGTTGTCGAATGTTTAGACTCATCCAAGTCATGTTCATTTTTCACTGCATTCGTCCATGGAGTTGGCCAGACAATGAAACACTTAAATCAGCCAGCACGGCATGTAGTACGACGTCAAATTTACCTCAGTTGCCTATCCAAATCCTGACTAAATTGCGTATGCTCGTTCTGTGTCAAGCCGCAATCAGATGGAACAAAAGCAAATTTACTAGAAGTTTAGTGCTGTTATCAAATAGCATTCTGTTGTCTGTTGAAATCCATTGCAGTGTGGAACGGGAACGGAGCAATGCTGGACAAAGTCTTTGCTGCATTGAAATGAAAATTCGGTGATGTGTCTAACGGATATCGTTGAAAGCCCACGCTCAACTACGAACCGTAATATTGCGAATGTTTTGTGTTACATGCAGTACCGTAGATCAATAAATCGGTTGTTCGTCTTTCAAAACCAAAATCACCAGTCATATAATAATTTTCCGTCGTTTATTAACTAATTAGTATAGCGACCTCAAAAGATCATGGAAAATGGCGAAAAAGGATAATCTTTTACACTTTAAAACAATTGCCACCAATATTTATTTTATTTTTCATCCAGAGTATAGAAACAATTTATCACTACACATTATATAGCGGCTTGCTGAAACCAATGTCCCATGGTCTAACTATACCATGAAATTGAATTGTATTTACTAAATGTCATGGAATGAGTACAACTTGATTTGATTCCAATTGATAAAATATATTATTTATGCCCTTGGTATATTTAACCCTATCTGACCTGGGCGTTTTGGGGACATATCCTGGCCTGGGAGGGGGGGACGAAATAGCCCCCCCCCTAATTATTTTTCTTACCCCTTGAGCTAGGGGCTGAAGCTTACCACACTATACCTTTGGGTCAAGCTTTATCAGAAAATGTAAAAAAAAATCCACGATGGCAGCTTTGATGACGTCATTTAAAAAACGGCATTTTTTGTCGATTTTTCTGTCGGATTGTCCGATTTTTTTTTTTATGCAATTTCTCCGCAAAAACTGCATGATAAATTGGTAAATGTGATGTCAAATAAATAATTTTTGCCCACTTTTCATATCGGAAAAGGAGAAATTTTGAAGAAATATGACAAAAACATCACTTTTCTGGTACCCCACGTGACCGCCATCTTGAATTTACCCATGATCCTCTGCTCGAGGGGTTATGCAAATAGGCCCAAACTGACCCCAATATGATAAACGAAAAAGTCAATTAGTTTCAGCTCTCAATTTTTTGTCGTTGCGGAGATAGCGCAGAAAGTTTGGTAGGGACCGTTCTGCTATGTGCATTTCCCCAAGAAGTCCACCGTAATGGACAAGAGCAGAATACTGCCGAATAAATTCTTTTTTTGCGATGGAATGAACATTCGAAATCCTTTGTCATTCTAAAAGTAATATGCTAATGTTGACAGTTAACGCTGTTGTAAGAACCGTAATAAGTGGATAAAAAGAACCGAGAGCGATACATGCTGACATAGAAGGTCATCTTAAGGGGATGATATATGTTCAACTACCTTTTTTCATATATAGTAGACCAGCCACCCAACCCAAAGATGGCTAGAAAACGTTTTGATGGCATCGCGTGTTAAAAGCTGTCATCCAGTCTTAATCAACTCTACATGGTGTGCAGATTACGATGTGACCTGATGACATTATCACTTTTGACCGTTAAGGTCTTTTTTGAGGTCATAAAAGCCATTAGAGGTCAAATAGAGATAAAGCATCTATTTTTTGCAATATCTTCGCAAAGGAAGAGTGATTGTGACTGATATTTTTAACTCACTTCATTTTACTTCTGGTCTTACTTACTGGTGATTTGCATATTCACAGATGCAATGGATTATGGGGAAATTTTAACCTTGGGAGGGGAGGCATTGTGGCCTCCTTCCAAAACTTTCTGCCCTACCTTCGAATCGGTAAAAAATTGAGAGCTGGCACTCCATGGATTTGTAGTTTATCATACTGGGGTAATGTTGAGCCAATTTGCATAGCTACGAGCAGAAAATCATGAGTAAATTCAAATTGGCGGCCATGTGGCGTATCAGAAAAAATGGTGTTTTCGTCATTTTTGGTTCAAATTCTTACTTTTCTGCGAGGAAAAGGGGACAAAAACTATTTCATTTTACATCAAATGATTATTTACTAAATTACAATGCAGTTTTTGTGAAGAAAACACATAAATAAAAAAATAAAAAATGATCACGTGGCCATCTTGGATTTTTAAAACATTTTCTCGCAGAGCTTGATCCAATGGAATAATGTGGTAAGATTTAGCTCCATAGCTGGAGGGACAAGAAAAAACATTTAAGGGGAGCAATGACCCCAAATTAGTGAGCCAAACCAAGGACATGGCGGCATCGTTTGTGAAAAGCTGTCATCCATGCTTAATCAACTCTACATGGCGTGGGGATTGAGATGTAATCGGATGACATTCTCATTTTTTACCTTGAAGGTCATTTTTTAGGTCATGAAGGTCAAGATATGTCAAATAAGGATAATTTTTTCTATATCTTCGTATAGGAAGAATAATTACTACATTATGATTGGTAATATTTTATTAGGTGATTTGCGTATTGACGGATGCAAATCATTATGTGAAAATTCAATATAACATCCACCTCTGATCCCCTTGCTATGTGTAAGTGTAGCGCCCCACTGATCTGGTTCTAATCCCCCATCCGTATGATCGAAACTTCAAACTAATCAGTTTTATAGCTCCACTGACAAAATTGTCCGTCACCAAAGGAAATATCTGATGGCGCTCATGATTGTTGGACAGGACCGGGGTGTCACAAGCCAGAAGCTACAAACAGAAACATTTGCTAACATATATGGTATTGCTCTTGTACAATTAGCTTGTCTACCAGTCAGATGGAAGATGCAAGTGGTTTTAGATATTCTTTTTGGAACATATGAGCAACATTCCATAAAAATGGAGGGAAACGGGTACCCGTGTTCGTAGTCATATTGTCAGGATAATTACCTTTTACCAGGAGTCCCTAGCTGTTTGTATTCAGATGGCCAGGAATATTACCCTTGACCAGCTATCCCTGTTTGCAGTCAGATGGTCAGAATAATTACCCCTTATGAAGAAACTGGCTTGTCACCTAACCATACCAAGGAGGCCTTAGCTTAATATTTGTCAGAAGAGTTAAACATAATTTGATAATCAGTACATATGGTAGTTCCTGGATGATTTCATCATTAAATGAAACAAAATTAACAACCAGGGTCATAGAATTCAACATTATACAGCGAAGTTTGCCATGAAGAGATGCCTATATTCACTCTTTTGAGACGGTTTACCAGCTGAAAGCTGAAGACAGATTGAATTGTCAGTCTGGTAACCACCAACAAACAATCTTCTATGTGGCCTCTGTTACCACCAAATGCTTGGCGACTCTTACAGACTCTCGCTGCATCAGTAGAAATTACTATAACGGAGAATAACTCATTTGTTTAATTGTTCATGAGGTGACCACACCAACCAACATTAAAATTTCGAAACGCAATTGACCTGGTGTGCATATCATGAGTCATGCTTCATTTTTGGATGGATGCACAGAATGGCGCGAACATACATCCCCTATTACCGACTCAAGCGCTATTCCATTCATGGATCGAAGAGGAGGGCTGATACCATAGCTCTGTTAACTTGAAATCGTGCATGTGAGATGTAAGCGACGCCAGACCTATTAAACCTATGCCACCACACTTTGACTAATGTGTGAATATTGTAGAAGATTGCAAAAGCTCTTCACGGTTTGCCCAAATAGCAGCCTGAAATTCGGTGTCGAGAGTGATAGATGAAAGGAGGGGTATAATTTTGAATTCTTGGGGCAAGAGGCCTGATACATTTCAACAAATCTGCATAAAAGCCGTTACCGGTATGCGAATCAGTACATGTTTACGATCAAAGAAATTGCATGTTGTTTGAGATAGGAAAAATGTTCTATATAGGACTAAATGAACGATTAACCAAATTTCTAAAGACATCTCATGGCCACCATTTCAAATCCATGTGTGAACCGTTACACCTAGGATTATGTGAAGTTCACTGCAATGCCAATAAGGGGTAAGTTCCTAATGGAGGAAGAGTCACAGCAGAAGCTGTCCCCCCTCTCACCAGTCCTGGTAGGTTTAATGTCAGCAGCTAGAGGCTGTCCTAGCTTATTATTTTAGGTTTTATGTATGGTCCAATGAACTATATGTGCTGTCACCTGTGCTACTATAATGTTGCAGAATGAATCACCCTCATATTTTCTGGTGGATTAGTGAATACAATATTTAGCGGATGTATATGACAGCCATATTGGAAAATGAATGAAAATACACGACTATTAGATTTCTTGATGCTAATTCCCAGAGAATGTCTAATAGTCCATGAGCCAGACCCCAAAATTTCATCAATTGGTACCACCTGGGGTGGCAAATTCTCATTATGTTTTTTTGAAAGTCCTATATGCTTAGATGCAAAAAAACTTTGAAAGCAATCCGGGACACACAGCTTAGTGATAGTAATCACTTCTTAAAGACGAACAGCCGTATCCAATCTGAGGGACCAGATTTGGGGGTAGGGGAAATATAAAGTCGAATATCTTTGCAAGTAATGGTGATATAGTGGCATTCGGCCACTGGAAATGTTGGTAATCTGATCCTCTATATGTTGGTATCTGTTATATGCTAATGTTTCACTTATGTAGGTCACCAGAGGTCAAAAGGTCACGAAATCTGAACCCTGTCTAAAACGTGACCACCTGTAGGAAAACTCGCTGCAGATACCATACCAATGGGACTTTCTTAACCTAAATGGTTTCAAATGGAAGCCAAGAAGTACCCAAGTCTATAATAAGTCTAAACAAGTGGAGTTTATTATTATTTAGACTGTGGCACAGAACTGTTTTTGATGTATTTTCAAAAATGGTGTTTTTATTGCGCTAAAACCAGGCAAAATTGTATGAAATTAGACAGCTTGAAGTTAGTTGCATATTTTGACAAATAACTACTCCAGATGCTGATGGTCATGTCTTAGGTCTATTCAGGGATTAGTTAAGCTACATTTCCAGGTAATTAGGTCACCAGAGGTCAAGGTCAAAGATTCTCAATTATTAATTTTCTACATTTTTACTTGGGACTTTCATATTACAAGGTATTTACATTGCAACCAGTTTTAAGCATAGAGAATCAGAGATATCGCTGGTGCACCCTGTACCGCATAGCCCGTAGGGCAATGGGTAAACCAGAGTGCGAGTGCACCAGGTATGGGTGTCGACAGGGGTCAAAGATCAATCATCCTCCAAATCCCCTTTATCGCTCGTTAAGGCGCTGAGACGGGCGTTAAGGCGTATAGATAGGGCGTTAAGGCGTTGAGACGGATGTTAAGTCGTAACGACGGGCTTTGACGGGCGTCACTGCATTTCGATGTATTGGCGGCAATTCCATGAAAGTCAGAGCTTCTGAGCTAGTTCACCAGGGCGTTGAAGCGTTAAGCCTAAGCGTTGATGAGCGTTACCGTCTATAAGAGCAAGTTTAATCCCAAAACACGCGACATTCAACCGTCAACATGGCTTATACTTGCTCTAAGTGCGAACTCACGTTCACCAGACGTTAAGATATGATGCGACACGAGAAAAATATACATGGGATTGAAGACCCCGAGGCACAAGAAGCCGATACAGAGACTGATGAGAGTCCATCGACTGCTACCGAAACTGAGATTGCTGAGATTCTATCTAGTGATACGGAGCGCTTGACCTTAGATAGTCAGCCTACCTCCGAGGAATGTGAGGCAGTACCTACCTTCTGGGATCGTATTGTGAGAGCAGCTATCAATATTCACTCTGCAGCAATCGCGAACGCCGGACAGGATTAACTTACAACAGGCATACACCCAAATGCGCCCCTGCATCAAGAGAACAGCCATGGCGATTTATGAAGAGTATACCTTACTACCGCTTGAAATGAAAGGCGACCCCACGCACAGGTCCATCATGATGACCAAGCGTCACTTGGAAGAGGATATGGGGCTACCACCCACCAAGGCCCTGGAAAATGCGATCAGAATGCGCAAATAACTCTTTCAGGACAGGCTGCCTCAGTGGTATCCTGAACTGCCCGGTGATGCTTAGGTCACACCGAGCAAAGATGGAACTTTGTCAAAGGACGGCTTATGATTGGACAAGAGCAGCCGAGAATATGACAGATGCAGCGCTAAATGGCGGCCTCTGATCGGACAAGACTCTTCCTGAATTGTAAACATGTCCAACGCGGCTGTTGTTCTTGTTGTTCTCTCATCTGTCATCCTTGTTGTTGTTGTTTTCTCTCTCGTCTATAGCATGGCGGCGTCAAGGTGTTATGCTAGGGCGTTAAGGCGTAATGAAGGGCGTTGACGGGCGTCACTGCTTTTCCAATGAATTAGTGACAATTCCATGAAAATCAGACTTTTTGGGCTAATTGTTGCTACAAGGTGTTGCTATAAGATGCCACTTCAAACGACGCATTCAGACCCAGAAATAATCCATTTCTGCACCAAACACCTTCCTTCAAACCCCCAAAATATCCACTTTGGCTACTACTCGTAAACTCACTCACTCACTCACCATCTTTAGTGCGTCCATGCGTCAAGACGCCCATCAGCCCATCGTCGGGCAGTTCAGGATACCACTGAGGTAGCATGTTCTGAAAGAGTTGTTTGCGCATCCTGATCGCACCTTCCAGGGCCTCGATGGGTGGTAGCCCCATATCCTCTTCAAGTGACGCTTGGTTTTCACGATGGACCTGTGCGTGCGTTCGACTTTCATTTCAAGCGATAGTAAGGTATACTGTTCATAGATCGCCATGGCTGTTTTCCTGATGCGGGTGCGCATTTGGCTGTTGTAAGTTATCCTTTCCGGCGTCCCCGATTGCTGCAGCGTAAGTATTGATAGCTGCTCTCACAATACGATCCCAGAAGGTAGGTTCTGCCTCACTTTCCTAGGACGTACGCAATCTCTGTTTCGGGTTCTTGTGCCTCGGAGTCTTCGATCCCACGTATATTTCTCTCGCGTCGCATCATATCGTATCGTTCGCTCTTAGAGCAAGTATAAGCCATGTTGACGCTTGAACGTCGACTGTGCGTGTTTTGGGAAAACGCTTGCATTTGTAGACAGTAACGCCCATCAACGCTTAGCTTAACGCTTCAACGCCCTAGTGAACTAGCTCAGAAGTTATGATTTTCATGGAATTGCCAACGATACATCGAAATGTAGTGACGCCGTCAACGCCCGTCGTTACGCCTTAACGCCCGTCTCAACGCCTCAACGCCCTATCTGTACGCCTTAACGTCCGTCTCAGCGCCTTAACGAGCGATAAAGGGGATTTTGAGGACGATTGACCTTTGACCCTGCGGACACCCATACCTGGTGCACTCGCATCCTGGTGTACCCTATGCCCTACGGGCACGATGGCTCTGATGCTCTATACTTGAAACTAGTTGCAATGTAAATACATTGTAACATGAAAGTCCCAAGTAAAAATGTAGAAAATTAATAATTCACAATCTTTGACCTTGACCTCTGGTGACCTAATTACCTCGAAATGTAGCTTAACTAATCCCTGAATAGACCTAAGACATGACCATGGGCATTTGGAGTAGTTATTTGTCGAAATATGCAACTAATTTCAGGCTGTCCAACTTCATACAATTTTGCCTGTTTTTAGCGCAATACAAAGACCATTTTTGAAAATGCGTCAAAAACAGTTCTGTGCCACAGTCTCAATAATAATAAACTCCACTTGTTTAGACTTATTATAGACTTGGGTACTTCTCGGCTTCCATTTCAACCCATTTAGGTTAAGAAAGTCCCATTGGTATGGTATCTGCAGCGAGTTTTCCTACAGATGGTCACGTTTTAGACATCACTTGCAAAGTTATTCAACTTTATATTTCCCCTACCCCAAAATCTGGTCTCTCAGATTGGACTCCGGTGTCCATCTTTAAGAGGTGATTACTACCTGTAAGCTGTGAGTCCCGGATTGCTTTCAAAGTTTTTTCCATTTATGGATATAGGGCTTCCAACAAACATAACGAGAATTTGCCACCCCAGGGGATTTGGGAATACGCTAGCATTTATAGACAGTAGCGCCCATCAACGCTTTGCTTAACGCTTCAACACCCTGGTGAACTAGCTCAGAAGGTCTGATTTTCATGGAATTGCCACCAATACATCGAAATGCAGTGACGCCGTCAACGCCTGTCGTTACGCCTTAACGCCCGTCTCAACGCCTTAACGCCCTATCTTTACGCCATAACCCTCGTCTCAGCGCCTTAACGAGCGATAAAGGAGATTTGGAGGACGATTGATCTTTGACCCCTGCGGACCCATACCTGGTGCACTCGCATCCTGGTGTACCCTATGCCCTACGGGCGATAGGGTACAGGGTGCACCAGCGATAGCTCTGATACTCTATACTTGAAACTTGTTGCAATGTCAATACATTGTAATATGAAAGTCCCAAGTAAAAATGTAGAAAATTAATCAGTGACAATCTTTGCCCTTGATCTATGGTGACCTAATTACCTCGACATGTAGCTTAACTAATCACTGAATAGACCTAAGACATGGTCATTAGCATTTGTAGTTATTATTTCTCAAAATATGCAACTAATTTCAAGTTGTCCCACTTCATACAATTTTGCCTGTTTTTAGCGCAATAAAAAGACCATTTTTGAAACTACGTCAAAAACAGTTCTGTGCCACCGTCTAAATAATAATAAACTCCACTTGTTTCGACTCATTATAGACTTGGATACTTCTTGGCTTCCATTTGAACTCATTTACGCTGAGAAAATCCCATTGGTATGGTATCTGCAGCGTGTTTTCCTACAGGTGGTCACATTTTAGTTAGGATTCAGATTTCGTGAACTTTTGACCTCTGGTGACCTATAGAATTCACAAATTAGCCTATAACAGATACCATATAGAGGATCAAATTACCAACATTTTGAGTGGCCAAATGTCACTATATCACCATTACTTGCAAAGTTATTGAACTTTATATTTCCCCTACCCCCAAATCTGGTCCCTCAGATTGGACTCGGGTGTCCATCGTTAAGAGGTGATTACTACCATTAAGCTGTGAGTCCCGGATTGCTTTCAAAGTTTTTTTCCATCTATGGATATAGGGCTTCTAAAAAACATAATGAGAATTTGCCACCCCAGGTGGTACCGATATCTGGTCTGGCTCATGGACTATAAGTCATTATATTCCAACAATATCACGAATTAAGGAGATGTCTGGTGAAATGCAAAATGTAAACGCACAAATACAGCTTGACATACGCCATTTTCAGGATCAGGTCCAAATTTTGTAAACAAAAATAATAAAAAACATTATACCACATTCTACCCACATACGCCTTAATATCTACTTCCCAGAGCTCTTTTCCGGTGTTCACAGATCACAGATAGGTGTCCATTGGCAATTAATTATGCAGCTTCTTTTAGAACCAGGCACAATCAAAACAGGCTATGAATAAATGGACCACAATAGGCAGTTGGGGATTGAATAGAAAGAATCCAGGGCATTTCCCTCACTGTTTAGATGTATTAGCTTTTCACAGGTTGGTGACAGCGGTGTGACACACACCTGTCTTGGGTAACTCCAAGCAGCTTTGGACTGTCTTTCATATTGGCTGACACGAATTAGCATTGCCTTGGACAATTATTTTGACATAGTAAATGATCTTTTAAAAATACTTTGCGGTGAAATTTTCGTTTCTTACATAGTCTTTGTTGTAGCAGTGATTTCATACAATTTTTAGGACCATCTTTCAGGAGTGTGTGTTTATTCTTTATTGACTTCCACTGGCAGTGCCGAGACGCTTTGTTTCTGTAATTATATTCTCCAATTTACATTGTTTGCTCAAAGGGGTGTCATATTCACATTCAGCAAGGTTTGGGGAACATTTTGGTATATGATATTGGCCATCAACTGTATTGCCTATTTAGTAAGCAGATAACTTGTGATTCTATGAAAAAAGGTAGCTGAACATATGTCACCCCCTCAAGTATTTTGAGTTAACCCTGTTTTCAAAATATCCACCTGTGAAAGATTGGTCGATAAACTAGCCACAGGATGCACACAGCTACTTTTGACTGGTCTTAGTACTGGCATTTGATACCTTCAGCTCATCTTCATTTTTCAAGTTAAATACCACACTAACGTTCCGTTATTTCCCTTCACCTAGTGAATTCTTCAAAACGTAAACGTACGTAATAAAGAAAGAAAGTGACTCCAAAAGTATTAGGGAAAAGCATTTCGTATATCACGTGCGTTTTACCATATTGTCATTCAAGATATTGGCTGAATAACATCGTGTAGGGAGGTTTTTCGTTGAGAACCAAATATGGCAAGCGGTTGTTTTATTGCTTTTCAGACGGGAAATGTACATATGCTTCGAATAATCAATCAAATTCGAATTTTGAAGAGGCAAGAAAATCCTAAAATGGACCACGGAATATTTACAGAGCTATGACATCACCAAATCGTATTCTGAAGAGATAACATGATTGAGGATTCATACTATACCAAGATTTGCGAGATGAGTGTATTTGTACACTGTATTATGGTATGGCGTCTTCCGTCCGTCTGTCCGTTAACTTTTCGTGTGAAAGCAACAGGTCCAAGCTTTTTGCGCATGTATTTTCAAAGAATGTGTGATGGTTACCCGAGAATAACTCCCTCGGACGTGACGGTAGTGAACATGATTTTCGTTTGAAAGTGACACGGGTAAAAGTTATTGTTATATGCTGTAAAAATGCTGAAGTTTCATATCATGTGAAATGGTGATTGTCAGTTGCTCTAAACTGGATTTATTCAAGTTTGAAAACGGTCGAATATGCTCTTTCGACATTTCAGGGACATTTTCCGAAGAGATTTCCCTTCATATATAAAATATGACACCTCAAACCAAAACAATTTGTGTGTATTTATTATCACAATGGTTAGTGTTACAATGGGTTGAAATATAATTCTGGTTTGAGGTGTCATATTTCATCAAAATTAAAAATTGTACAAATGCTTCGCTTGTATTCTACCAGAAACGTTATGTGAGCAAGTAAAAAATGCTTTTCAAGTAGACGTCGTCGTAGTCCAGTTGTTAGGCTGCTCGCTTTCAAAAACAGTGTGGTGACCAGTTTGTTGAGCTATGAGTTCGATTCACATTTGTATCAGAAAAATTTTCTTCCTATTTTCTTATTCTTTCTTTCTAATATTTAACCTTTGGATTTATTTATGTTATGTGAAACAATCTTCAGGGATATTCAGTTAATAACATATAGATATAACTGTGTATACACATTTCTGCATTCACTGCTACAACTCGACCCTTATTGCAGCACACTCATAACATGTCCAAGTCACCGTGACTGAATGGGTTTATTTTCATGGGTCAGCAATACTTTCCATGTATAAAAAACGAGGGAATCTTCATGTGTATTTTCCTGAACTGTTCTCGTTATATTTAAGAATCATTATAGTTCTCACTATGAACAGTAATGTACTATTCAACAAGTCGAAGTGTGAGTGTTGTCACAAGAATACGCGTTCAGGCCAGACCAGAAAAAATATCTGGTTCACAGTTAGAGTGGGTAAAACGCAGGAGTGACTTTGAAGTTAACACTGAGGGAGTATTATGCCCTCAATGTAGGGCTATATACTATGTAGATTTGAAATCTGCCAATGATGATACCATCGAAGCGCCTACAGCCGTAGCCGATGATGACCAGCCCGAGGCGGGGTCAGGTTCCCGTTGTGTCATACTACCAGATCTTCTACGGCAAGTTCGATTTGCAACATTACAATGACGTAGCTCGTTAAAAGAAGTTACTTTTGAAACAGCAATAATTTCACATAATCGCAAATTATTTAACTAAAAGACGGTTGCGAGTTGATATATGATACATTGAGTAATAACTAATCCTTTTGTATTGTTTGAAAATGGGGTAAAAATGGAATTTCGACCGAAACAATAATTCTGTACGACTGGCCTACAAAAGCGTTACTGTCGAGGAAACCTGTTCATTTAAAAATAGAACGCACCAAAATAGCACAGAGTCGACTGTGCATTTGACGTCATAAAGAGCAGCTGATCCGGCCTGGACAATAGATACACACACGCCAGTGTCCGAGGGAGTTATTCTCGGGTAACCATCACACATTCTTTGCCATATATTATCGCCACGATGCGAAAATGTGCATATGAGCTTGTCGACCCATTTCGACGTTTTCTTCAGAGATATATGTATGCCGCTTTGTCGCCGAAAAATCTGCTTTCGTCAGCTACATTTTCTTGTGAACGCAACACAACAAAGAGGTATGCTGGATTCTTTTCCACCATGCAAATATGTGCATGTTACCTTTTCGACACGATCGGACCTTTTCTCTTGAATTATGCCCCTTGTTCGTAGAAAAAACTGCTTCCATCAGTTACCTATTCTTCTGAACGCAACTAGCCAAAGAGGGTTTTTGCTGAATTCTCTTCAAATTTGCCACACATCGTCACCATTTGAAGAGGTGCATGTGACCTTTTCGACCCGATTCGACGTTTGCTCCTCAGTTCTGCCCCTTGATCGTCGAAAACAAAATTTCCTTCAGCTATCTTTTCTTGTGAAAGCAACGTCAGAGTTTTTGATGGATTCTCTTGATCCAAGATTTTTTTCATAGGTAGTATGCCCATTGATTTTTGCAAACATCAGTTTCATCTGGTATTCTTTTTCATGAACGCAATTTATCAGTTCGTGTTTGATTATTGGAACACAATAAACCATGATTTAGTCACTGTGAGGATGGAGCCTGAGTGATGCCCTTGAACCATTGATCATCATAATGTGCTGTACGATTTCATAAAACATTGTTTTATTAATAGTTTCTCTTTATCTCCATAATTTCCCTTTATTGCACATAGCCATATATATCTCCTAGGCTATTCCGTTTTCCTATCCGGGGTTTAGCCATGCTGTTTCTACTGTGTATGTGTAAAGATGTATCTTGAGTTCAACTGAAATCTTGTTCAATGGAGAGAGGAAAAATTGTATTTAACGTCGCTCTCACCAAGAGAGAAAGTTGGTCATCACAGAGACTATATTTAAGAGGTTATGGTAATGTTTCAATAATGTTTGTCTCCATTATATGAGACGCGTTGACACTTCTGATACATACCTTCCTATAAATGGCACAGGTAACGGCAGCTTTCAGTCTCATCACAACGCGGTTTGCCTGAAAATAACCTTGCGGCATTGTCAGTAGGCAGATCAGTCCAGAACAGGCAAAAAGTACACCATACACGATAGCTTCGGTTCGAGAAATGGTGGAAGGAGGTCCAAAATACAACAGTATCTGGGCAACTAAGTATGGCTGTAATATTCGCTGAAGGTTCTGTAGAAAAAAAGGAGAGATATGGTGTACATTGGATGTTAATATGAACGAAATCTCTCTGGAGATCGAGGCCCCACTGGAAAGCAGCCAGAATTAATAAATAAAATAAAATAGAACAAGAAGTAATTTCGAAAAGGACTGAGGAACGTAAACTTCATCACTGCCTACCATCACTCACTAAATCACTAATGACGATGAGGCTGACAATCTCACTGAACATACGAATATTCAAATACATATTCATATTAATTTGATATCTGAAATTCCTAAAAAAAATCCTATTTAACAATCCTCAAGATTAAGGGTCAATATATCATGTATTTTTTCACTGCAGACAAACTTACTGACACAATAAATTTATTCAATAAACCAGCAAACTTACTGATACAGTGCAAAGCAATATCGGAAGTAAACTATCAACCGCAAAAGCTCTACCAAGTGATAAAGGAAAGCTGGGATTTTCTGACCCGCTGAGTTCTTCTTGCCAGCACCTGAGTGAAAAAAAGTTCACATTATTAGTTAAAGTTGTGACTGTTTGTGTATGATTCATTCATAACGATATTTAATGTTACATTCCGGCAAACAGTAAACCAATTATCGATTTTGCAACATTTAAAAGAGCTGAAATTGTATGCAAATAGGCATCAGAAGCAACAATACTATATATTTTTAGCAAAAATATATTTCTACCGTACCGGTCTAATTTCTTCCAAACGGTAGCACTGTCTTCTGTTTTTGGAACGTTGGACAAATCAGCAAGTGTCAGAACCTTCCGGTAGCCTTTCCGGAAAAGAGGCAAAACCCACCTTCCAGCAGAGTAAAGGAATAGGTAATGAAGACAATTTGACTATTTGACAGCTGAGATTTAATGAACTGGGGCCATTTTGACATCAATGGTCCGGCGTTGTGGTATGAAATAACATGGATACGTTCAAACTAGCAGCTATGAGACGATCAATGGGAACATTTGAATTTACCATGCTGTACCTCATTTGGAGAAAATCAAACTTTGTTGAGACTTTAATGGGTCGAAAAATGAATTTTCTAATAAACAGACGGCACACAAATACCTTCCAAGTATATCACAAACAGTACCTTCGCATATACATTCGGATTCCCCCGCCAGTTATTTCATATTATACTTCAGCAATAAAATATGTTCCTGCAAAAGCTTTAGTGTAAATCATATGATGTGGAATAGAAGGACTGGACAGCAAATTTAAGAAAATGGTGTCCTTCATTTAAAGCGACATGAAATTCAAAACTAACAGCGAGAAGCGGAAGAAAGAGCAAAAAATGACAAACGCATTTAGGGATGCCTAAGTATTAGACAAAGCATTTGGAAGTTATCTCTTGTGAAGAATTTGAATGGAAACCACGGACATGCACAGAAGATTGGAACAAGACCCAGTGGCGCCACCTTCAGGTGGATCTTGCTAAAACGCAATACCAACCCATGTCTGGTCACAAGGAGTGTATATGCTAAATTTCGAAGGAATCCGACAAAGCTTTTGGAAGTTATCGCCTCTGAAGAATTTGAACAGACATCCACAGACACAAAGAGAGCAAGACTCATTTTAACTGGAACGGACACGAAGAAGCGAAAGTCAGTGGCGCCACCTTCAGGCAAATGTTACTGAAATCCAGTACGCAACCGCGTCTTCTCACAAGGAAAGCGTATGCCGAATTTCGGAAGAATCCAAGAAAGCGTTTGAAAGTTATCGCTTGTAACTGACATCCACGGACACAAAGAAGCAAGATCTATTTTGACCCAGTGGCGCCACCTTCAGGCAGATGTTGCTGAAATGCAATACCGACTGTCGTCTTGTCGCAAGGAATGCGTATGCCGAATTTCGGAAGAATCCAACAAAGCGTTGGGAAGTAATCATTCGAACAGACATGCACGGACATCCACGGACATGCACGGACACATAGAAGCAAGAACCGTTTTAAAGTCCCCCGGCCGCGTTGGGGACAAAAAATATGTTACTGCAGTACACGTATGGGCTTCAGCCACCTTCACCACCAGTTTTGCAAGTACAATATTATAACGTTTGCAACTAATTTTTATATTGTCCGATTCTTGCAGGCTAACTTGAAGTCCTGCTCACGCAAAATGTAAATGCCATTATTTCTGATATATACTACTCCGTCTATTTAGATTTCTTCTCCCACCAAATGTTACACGCCTTATTACGTTGCGACAAATCGTTTTATTGGGACCATGGTCTGGCCAATGGCGTTAAATGGTTTAATTGTGATGGTCTCATCAGTGACTGGTGCTAATGCTGTTATATGGAATATGGAAAAGGTCTTTAATGGACGACGGCTAAATTCTGAATGACGGACCAGACTCTTGTAATTCCGTATTATGTACAGACATATTAATCTAGGTTCATTATATCTTTCGTTAGAAAACGTTAGCAATTTTGTTTGGCATAATATCAGATGAACCAAAATATTCTTACCAAAAGAAGGTCAAAGAAACTGAACTGGACCTCTCATACGAACTTTGGCGTTCCGCTTCTTTTGCCTGCTTCATTTTGGGAAACCTGGATAAATAAAATTATCACTTATTTATCTAACTGTATGAAACTGTCGGTTCTGTGCTTAAATTACAGAAAATGAAAGGTAAGTGTGAGGCGCTGAGGCTCATGTCGTAAATAAGCGCGTTTCTTTTAGGATTACAACACATATAAGGGAAGTGGGAAGAGGTGCCGACATACTGACAGAGCAATATGACTTCACAGTATAGTCTCCCGGTTAACCTATTCTAAAGCACATACCAAGAGTCTGACGATTCCTGATATGTATTGTATCTCAGGTACGCTTTTGTTGTACCTGTTCATGTGGCAACTTGGATGGTATGACAACACGGCCCCTATCACCGGCATAAGCGCTATTATATACAAATCTAGAGAGCTATGGTGGAAATGCTCTGACAACATCGTATATTGGTAATTGGTGAGCTGTTTCGATCGCTGTGACAACTCGTTCACTGGGGATTGGTGAGCTGTATCGTCGTCAGAAGAAACGTTAGAAGAACACTTCTAATATATGCAAAGAAATGACTCATCTCGAGCTATAGCGGCAAACATTATGCGCAGATAGCTCTGGAATGCTTCAAGTAGGGAGAGCTAACTCATGGTTCGCAGCTACGACTGGCCCAGCTGAACGAGCTATGCGCAGCTGACTACAGTCATGCGTGACGACCTTTAATTAAGCAGATGCTGCTGTAATAGACCACACTCTCTGTATCGTTCAGTCGTCACGGATCGATGAATGCGCTCTGTGGATGTATACATGCGTCAACTATCGCCGAACAGAAGGATTTTACACGCCTATTTTTGGGTGTAATTCAAATTTGACGAAATTTGACTTCACTTAAATGAAAGCAAAATACACCAGAAGATAAAAAAATTATCAGAGATGGTGACTACACTTAATCATTTTTACTAACGGCTCGTTAAAAGGTATAGATATACGGATTGGTGAGACAAGGTCGAGTAGCATCACATTTCCTCTTATTTCTTCACATTGCGAAATACCTCATCTATAAACATTGAAATTTATCAACTTCAGTAAATGGAATCCAAAGAAAATATGTTGTAGTAGCATGCCAGGCTTAGTCATGTTAGATAATATTTAAATTACTGATTTCATACGCTCATTTGTTGGGGGGTCCGTATGTTATCCTGTAGTAACTACCAGCTTCACTCAGTGACTGGGCCAGAAGACAGTCAAAGTATGCCAAGATGAGACTAATTTTTGCGAAACTTAACTTCACTATGACGCAATAGCTTAAAATGGCCATAAGCATGATAGGAATTCCAAAGAATCATCTCAGTAATCTAAGTATCATGATTTCACATATAAAAACGAATTCAAGTAATCTTCATTGTACATCAATCAGAGAAAGACTGTAGAGATGGTTAAGGCAAAATCCGACACTTACACTATACGTGTCGGATCCTATATTCATAACCCAGTCATCGCACTTTGAATTATTTCTTTGGCTCTTAATCGAAAATCCGAATTAATACGATATATACAACCAAATTCCACGCAGCATAAAATAGATTGCATATGTAAAACAGGCTAGTTTCTAACGAGACAGATGCGATCAGTTATTTTAATAAATATATTGCAAGTGTCGATTCAGCTCGCCCATGGTAATTAGCCGACAAAGTGACGTATTCATTAACCCGACAACATACTAGATCATAAAAACAACTTCGCCTAAATATAAATGTGTTAATTCTCCTCATATAAATCTTCATATTAGACCAGTCTTTGAATGTCGATGTTCAAGGACTTTCAATGTTGAGCATATTCTCGAAGATGCTGTCACCACATTCAGAGTTTACACTATACACGAAAAAACTAAAATCCAGTATATGTTCGCGAAGAGCATGCGTTACGTCTTAAACGATAATAGAAAAAATCACAACAGAAAACGTTTGTGATGTCAAGGATTAACAATCAAAAATATTTATTCACAATACTAAAATCATACACGAATTAAGTAGGGTTGATACAACAAATAAATGAAAAACATAGTCTTACTGTTCAATGCTATATCGGTGTATATGTCACAGTCCGTACTGACGTGCAAATCTCTATACAGTCCGGGACGCACAAAATCGCTGTTCTGTATTTTGATAGGCCAACACCGCTCAGTTGTTGTCCAGTTTCCAACAGTTCAATCACGTAGATAACGCAGCAGCCCAAAAGTCAATTCACCGGAGTATACAACCCATCAGTCCGTAATTTCAGACAAAGGTAAGACAGTATAATGCACCCACAGAAGAGCCGTTTGAATTCCCTCCCGATCACAGAATGTCAGGCTATTTATACTCTACGGGGCATTCGAAATCATTCCACAACATACAGCATTGACGTACGATCTGACCCAGATATAATTACAACGAGCTTCCAGAAAGCTCCAAGGGACCAACCCACACAACAGTACGTGAAACAAGCCTACATAGCTCTATCATTCCAGAAACATCCACGGTGTCTAACAGTAAACTACATGACACTCCCCCTCTTAAAAAAAGAAAGTTTCAAACTTAGAAGTTTCTTGACAATTCAAAACATTATTGCAAAAAAAATCCATATTACAACAGCAAAAATGTTGACAAACATATGTTCATTATATGCGAGACAAACAAGCAGCAATCAAATTGTCCTTGACCTTAATATGTCTGATTTCAATATTGTAGTCTTGTAACACCAAACTCCATCTCAACAATCTTTAATTTTTGTTTTTCATCTTACTTATGAAAACAAGTGGATTGTGATCACTGAATACAGTAATTGGCAACGATGAAGAAGTAACATAAACATCAAAATGTTGTGAAGCCAATATCATTGGCAAACATTCTTTCTCAATTGTAGAATAATTTGTTTGTCAAAGTTACTTGAAAAATAACATATTGGGTGATCTACACTATCTATACCTTCTTGTAACAAAACGGCACCAGCAGCAACATCACTAGCATCTACAGTCAGTTTAAATGTGAATTAAAATCTGGTGCTGAAAGAACTGGCGCGCTCTTGAGTATGGCTTTCAGGTTTTCAAAAGCTGATTCACGTTCATCGGTCCAAACAAAAGTTACCCTCTTTCTTAAGAGTTGAGTTAAAGGCTCAGTAATATTAGTAATATCAGTAATAACCAGCCATACACAAGAAACGCATCAGACGTCTCTTACATGTTGGTCTTGAAAATAGCGAGATAGCACTAACCTTAGCATCTACAGGTTTTACCTGGCCCTGACCTACAATATGACCTAAGAATGTCACACGTGCATGTCCAAATTAACTTTTTCCAATTTTGACTGTCAGCTTGGCGTCACTCAGCCGATTGAACAGTGCGCGAATTCTCTGTAGAGGACCTTCCCATGTATTGCTGTAGACCAGCCTTCCAAACCAGAAGTAACACGGTTGATGAGACGCTGGAACGTGGCTGGAAAATTTCTCATTCCAAATGGCATAACTTTGTACTGGAACAGACCCTCCGGAGTGACGAATACTGATATCTCCTTCGCACGATTTGTCAGTGGAACTTGCCAAAATCCTTTCAGAAGATCAAACTGTGACACGAAGTTGGCACTTCCCACTTTATCAATGCAATTGTCAATGCGTGGAATAGGGAATGTGTCTGTTTTGGTCTATGTGTTCACCTTTCTGTAGTCAGTACACATCCTGTAACTGCCATCTGGCTTTGGAACGAGGATACAAGGTGAACTTCAGTTACTATTACTTGGTTCAATGAAGTCATTTTCAAATAAATACTGAATCTCTTTTTAGCCCACCATGGTGGGCTGTTCAAATCGCTTTTTGTCCTTGGTCCGTCGTCCGTCGTCCGTACGTCCGTACGTCCGTCCGTCGGAGCGTCCGTCCGTCGTCCGTCCGTAAACAATTCTTGTTATCGCGATTTCTCAGGAACTACTGCATGGATCTTTCTCAAATTTGGTACACAGGTTTCCCTTGGGATCTAGCTGTGCAAGACACCTTTTCTGGTCCGATTCGAAAATCCAATATGGCCGCAAGGCGGCCATCTTGGATTTCCCCATGAAACCTTGTTATCGCGATTTCTCATTAACTACTGCGTGGATCTTTCTCAAATTTGGTACACAGGTTCCCCTTGGGGTCTAGTTGTGCAAGATACCTTTTCTTGTGCGATTCCAAAATCCAATATGGCCACAAGGCGGCCATCTTGGATTTCCCCATGAAAACTTGTTATCGCGATTTCTCATGAACTACTGCATGGATCTTTCTCAAATTCGGTACACAGGTTCCCCTTGTAGTCTAGTTGTGCATCACACCTTTTCTGGTCCGATATCGAAAATCCAATATGGCCACCAGGCAGCCATCTTGGATTTCCCCATGAAACCTTGTTATCACGATTTCTCAGGAACTACTGCATGGATCTTTCTCAAATTTGGTACACAGGTTCCCCTTGGGGTCTAGTTGTGCATCACACCTTTTCTGGTCCGATTCGAAAATCCAATATGGCCACCAGGCAGCCACCTTGGATTTCCCCATGAAACCTTGTTATCACGATTTCTCAGGAACTACTGCATGGATCTTTCTCGAATTTGGTACACACGTTCCCCTTGGGGTCTAGTTGTGCAAGATACCTTTTCTGGTCCGATTCCAAATCCAATATGGCCACAAGGCGGCCATCTTGGATTTCACCATGAAACCTTGTTACCG